>MNCI01004586.1:410687-453354 GCA_015680685.1 Gnetum montanum
AAAAAAAAAGTGTAAAACAAAAATGTGTAAAACAAAAACTAAAAAGAACTAAGGGCCCCAAATGATTAGCATAGGTGGCCATCTCCCCCATGACTGAATGGAAAGGAAGAGATCCAAAATAATGAACGCCTGTTTGAGTTTCTTAAAAGTGCCCAACTTCTCCCCATTGATGTTCTTAGATTAAGGGGTGGAAGTCAATGACGCTCATATTCCAATGTATCTATGCCTTCATTGTTAGCATGAGTTATTCCCCCAGTTTGTTCCATGCATGTTGGTTTGCTTTTTCGACTAGCTGTCAACCACGAGGTGTCCACTACTTGTGTGGTTGCTACATACAGGCATCTTTGTATCAGATTTTCAAGGGCACACCTGTTGCATCGAGGAGATGCTGAGCATTCCACCATGTCATCACTTGATGAATCATTGTATGTGATGCATGGAAGTTTCTTCTTCTCAATATTTCCATAAATATTTACCTTAGATATCTCCAAGGAAAGATTGTGAATCCCTAAGCATGCATCTATTGTGCTTAGCCATGCCCTTCCCATTATAATTGGGAAGTCCCCTTCGTTGTTGTTAACTTCTATCACCGGGAAATTAGCTGGGTATGACCAACCACACATAGTGGTAACGATGTCCTCCAACAATCCCAAGGGAATGGTGATGGACTAGTTTGCTAGCTCTAGTTGAATGTTGCTGTTCTTGAGTTGGGGCAGGTTCCAAGCTTGATACATTTCTCGTGAAATTAAGTTGAATCTGGAACCTGAGTCAAGAAGAGCCTTATGTGGTTCGTTCCCGGTGACTTGGAGGTAGATTAAGGGACTTCCAGGGTTAGATAGTTTCCTGGGAAGATGTCCTACCTTGATCCAGTCGGTGATGGTATGTGTTAATATAACCATATGCGTTAAGCTTTGTTGTTGGACTGAAGGGTGCTCCGAAGCCTTATGTGTTGGAGGAGCGTACCTAGACTCAACCACTTGTGGTTGTGAGAGCTTGTCTGGGCTTTTGGTTCTGAAGAAAGGTCTTCTCTTTTTGCGGTTGTTAGAACCAGCAGCAGATTGAATGGTTACGACTCTCGTAGCATTACGTTGCTGTGGTTGAGTGGGGAGTTTCCCTTGCATTATTGGAGTAGGAGGTATGGGAACTACCGGTGGAAGAGAGGCGGACAGATTAGAAGGATGGTATGGATGTGGAGCGTCTCCTAGAGGAGAAGGAGTCCTTCTAAAGTACTCTTGAACTTGGTAGTAACGTTGGGGAGTTGTGTGATCCATGGAGTTACTTGGAGAAATCGGCTGCTACACGTAGTAGCAATAAGGATCGGGTTGCCGGTAAGGGTATTGATGTTTAGGCAGTGGCATCCCCCATGACTATCGGTATTGCCACTGCTGATGTTGTCTGATGGGTTGTGGTGGAGTTCCACTTGGATAATACGTCAATGGGTGGTGAAACTATCTTGGGTTACCTTGGGGTTAAGGTAACCTTTGAGGTGTCTGTCATCTGTTAAGTCTCGGGTTGATTGCATACACCTCAGACTCTTGTAGATGTGAGATGATTGGACAACATCCCTTGGGATGGTCATATTGGCAGATCTTACATCCACTGTCATTATCTATGTTCGAATCCACAACCTCATCAGAAATGTTATTTCCCCTTACGCTTGTCACATGCAGGGCTTGAATCTCTCCGCTTTTTCTTATCTTTGTCACTACTTCGTTCCTCCTTAGACTCCTCTACGATTTTCAGAACAAGTTCAAGTCTACTATCCAAGGAGTCCTGTATCTGATCTACCTTAGCTGCTACTTCTGTTGTTAGCTTCTGAAGCAGCAAGGTTTTTCTATTCACCAATTCTTCGAGTGGTGACTCATCCTCTTCATCACAAAATCTCACTCCCCTCTTTTGGAGGGAAGGATCATGGTTGTATTCTTCTGTGGTTTCTCTTTTTCGTAGTTCCCCTTCTTCTTTGGCTACTTGCTCCAACAAGTGATGAATTTCATGGGATCTAAGTTTTGATAGTCTCTCTTGGGCATAAGTCCCAAGGGTTCTCCTAGTTTCATACCTTAGCCCATCTACGATGTGGCGGAGTTGATCCCGCTGTGCGTAACCATGGCCCAGTCAATGATGTAACAATGCGTAGTAGTAGCCCATGATAGCATCCAAGGGTTCTTGAATACCTTGCTTCCATCCTTGGATCTGCTTACACAAATTAGACACTCTAGAGTACGTTTGATATTTATCGTTGAAGAGTTCTAACATCGTATTCCACCTCCTGATGGTTTCGGGTTCTAAGGACCGGTACCAACTCTCTGCTTCCTTTATGAGTGTCCTGGGAAACAACTTCAGTTTTTTCCACTCATTCTCTATGTTCTGCAAGGTGCAGGCATCATGGAATGCCTGTAAATGATTTTGTGGATCCGCGTTATATCCCCCTTCGAAGCGTGGGATGTTATTCATGTCTAAGTGCTTGATCTGACTATCCTTTTGATGCCTTGTTGGTATTCTTACTACCTCCGTTATATTTAGCATACTTTGGGTGGCAAGTAGGGGTTTGTCATGATCATCTCTTTCATCACGTCTCTGATGTCTACGTTGTTCCCTACTTTCCCTTCATTCATGCCCTTGTCCTCACTCTCGACTCTCTCATCGAGGTCTCTCATTTTGCCTACCTCTATCCTCACCGTTATGCTCTCAATGACTATGCCCTGATGTGGAAGGAGAGGGTCAATGATGTGATGAAGGGAAAGAAGAAGGAGAATCATTGCCATGATGATGTTTCTTACCTTCTCTTCTGTGTCTTCGGCCCCGATCGTGATGACGATTAGAGTGCCCGTCCTTGTCATGTGTTTTCATTCCCTTAGTGAACAGTTGGGGTTCATGGGGATCAGAACCAGGGTTGTGTATCATGGAGCATAGGTTCTGATACCCCACCTCCTTACTATCGTTAGGAGGGGGAACATCTTTCGATAGAGAACCCGTTATAAGTGGTTCACTATCTCCAATTTCACTTAGGACGTGCGGGACCCCTTTGCCCTTCAACAATGTATGGTGGCTCTCCTGCCTTGAGTCCCTTGAATGTTGTGCTTCTGTGGGATGATAATCCCTTGTGTCAAAGTCACCTATAACGTATTCAACATATAGCTGTGTCATGCCTATCTGTGCCAAAGCATGGAGGAGCATGTTGGGGACTGCATGATCTAGAGGTAACACTATGTTACCTTGCAAGTCTCTCCAGCGCATTTGTTCATCCTGATGGAGGATAAAAGTAAAATTGGGTATGTACTCATCGGGATGAGTATATACCACCCTATATTGTTGAGGAACTGGCTAATTTTGGTTATGTGTTTTAGACTGCCGACTGTTCTTTGTATGATCCCTAGGTGGCGAATTGCTCTTATGAGAAGAAGAAGAAGACATGGTGTCTTATTCGATGTGCTATTTAACTGTTATAAAGTTTTCGTTTAATTAACCCTAAGGGTTTGTTTAAGCTCCCAAAGATGTGGATAATTTCCTATGTTCTACTTAGCGCACAAACACTTAGTCCTTGGCAACGGTGCCAATGATGAGTGGCGAGGTACCCCTAACTCAACCATACGAATATGAGCGTAACACACGCGATCCGGTCGAACTCCGCAGACTAAGTGCCTACATGCCTTATGGAACACTTAAGGTTAATTATTCATTGTCTTCCCAGACTTACTTGTAGTTTTCACGGTTGTATGGTTAAGTAAGTCTGAGGTATATGATTTTTATGTCTTTTCAATTTTATTTCCTATGCTAGTGAGGTGAAGGGTGAAGAGACTAATTGACTAACTGTAACTAACTAACTAAGCCTGAATTAACCTAGCGTTAGCATCCGTTCCCACTTACCGTTCACACCCTGAACCAATGCAACCTTGGTTACCAAACGCTAATCGTTGCTGGGATCACCAAGCGTAACGCATGTGCTCGAAGCGCTCGTACTGAGGCACTTAACTAGGAGAGAAGGGTTGAGGGAGATTTAATAACTAATAAAGCATTTAAATGATAAGCAGTAAATAAAATCCTATTTAGCCTATTCCATGCATTGCAAGGTTTATCCAAGAAGTTCGTCTTTATTGCTGTACACAAACATGTGTTCAAGAACAATATTTGCTCGAATAAAGATCCGTTCACTTTGGAGCTCCTACTATGGGCACATGGAAAATATTCTATCTCTGGAGAGGTAAAACTGCCAGAGTTCCTCTAAGGGTCTAGATCTAGATGAGAAACAAAGGGAGAGCCGCCTCTTATTTATAGACTTGGCGACGCACCGCGATATCGTGGGGGATGCGATATCTTCCAAAGTGATGTGTTAGGTAGGTGCATTGAACTTATCCTATAGCTTGATCAGATCTTGCTTCAACCTAAGTATCTTTACTTCACTTTGTCTACATAGTGTTTTAGACAACACTAGCTTTCCTTTAGTGGAAAGTAACTCAGATTAGAAGATACTGATATTTTTGTGGATATTGGATGTTTGAGTGAGTACCTACCTTGCACTTAGTTATTTTCCAAGCATTGTTTATGCTTTCTTTGTATCATCTTATCAAGTATATTTTCTTGTTCTTATTTTTGTGGTTACCTCCTTGAACTTGTAAACATTGATATATCTTGTTGAGTGTTGAAATTAGTTGTTGGTGCTTTATTCAATTCTACATTAATGTACTCAACTATAATACCAAAAACTTCTTCATATCCTTCATGAGGAAGGACAACTACTGTTACACCACCACCTTCCTCTAGCATCACCTAGAATGATGTTGCATTGCAAGAGATCCTTAGCTAGTTATTAGACAATCTAACTAAAACCTCCCTTATTGTTAGATTCATTACTACTTGACTTTGTACTCTTGAAGTGGTTGTCAAGAGTTTAAAGATATCTTGACTCCTTTAGCTAATTTTTTATGTGGCTCTCTTGATTTGACTTAATGTTGGAAACGTGGGGTGAGACACATTTGGCATTCAAGTAGGTGCCAAGCTTGCCCCTACTCCTTTAGATGTTGTGAACAATGTGGTTGGTAGCATTGCTGATGCTTGCAATGTTGTTACTAACATTGACAACTTAAAGTGCTTATCACCTTCAATGATGGATCATACACTCTCTTCATTGGTACTGATTTCATGATTTCCATACATGAAGCATAAAGGCCCTCCATGTGTTGGCACATTTCTACCATTTGATGGAGAGTGATGGTCATTGGTTCAGAATTCACTTCCAATATTTAAGAACTTAAAAAGGTTATTCCTGGAGAGTTAACTTTGGTTACGGGTGTTCCAAATTCTAGAAAGAGTAAATGAATTGATTCTCTTTTATATAATTTGAATCAAGGTGAATCAAGGTGAAGGCTAGAAATTTGCTCTTACTTCTATGGGTTTCGTAAGCATGTAGACAAATATTCAGAAAAAGTTGCAGAACTTGAACATATTTCTTGTTGGAGCTGGTGGTGCTCTGTGGTGTGAATTCCTCAAGAACCTTGCTCTCATGGGTGCCTGCTGCGGAAGCGAAGGCAGTCTGACTGTTACAAATGATGACATAATTGAAAAGAGCAACCTCACCGGGCAGCTGCTTTTCAGAGATTCAAACATTGGTCGTAGCAGCATCTGCTACCAAAATTATCAATTGCAATGTTAACATAAAGGCTGGGCAACTCCGGGCCAGTCCTGAAACTGAAAATGTTTTCAATGAGGCCTTTTGGAGAGGCCTGAACCTGGGTATAGCTGCCCTAGATAGTGTTCCGGCAAGGCTTTACATTGACAAAAAAATGTGTATTCCATGAAAAACCTTTCTGGAATCGGGAACCCTTGGGACCAAGTGCAGCACACAGGGAATCATTCTCCATGTCACTGAAAATTATGGAGCCTCACATGATCCAACAGAAAAGTAGCTTCCCACATGCTCTGTGCATTCCTTCCCACATACAATCGATCACTGCTTTGCATGGGCAAGGTTAGAATTTGAAGGTATGCTGGATACTGTGCCTTCAGAGGCAAATTTGCTGCTACTTGACAGGATGTGTCCATGAGAAGTGGCAAAAATGCCCACGAATTGAAGCAAATTCTTAACATATTGGTCGCAGAGAGGATCCAAACTTTTGAAGATTGTGGAAAATGGTCTCTCCAGAAATTTCGGAAGCTATTTTATGAGCCTGTGAAAAGCTTGATGGAGCAGTTTCCTGAGGATTCAAAGACTTAAAATGATGGGTAATTCTGGGCTTCCCCAAAACGTTTTCCAAAGCCTCAGGAATTCGATCCCAGTGATCCTACCAATCTATCATTTGTGGAATCAGCATCAATTCTCAGAGCTCGCTTGTATGGTATTACTGTCCTAGACGGGGCTTCATAGCCTGAGAAGCCTTCTAAAATTCTAGCCAAACTGCAGGTTGAACTTTCGGAGAACATCATAAAGTCAGATTTGGAAACAAGCGGAGACGTGAACAAGATTTTTGGGGCTGCCAAAAAACCTAAGAAGCATAGAAAGCTTCGTCATAATTCAGGCTGATAAAATCGAAGGATCTGCGCAGCTTCGAGGATTGTTGCTCATGAAATTGGGGCAACTGCATTGTCGAATCTTTTGGGCTCATGTTTCTGGGATAAACGCCATAGTTGGGCAAATTGTGGAAGAATTGGAGGGCCATCTTAGGGTTTCTTGCACCAACCAGGCCGCGGATCAATGCGTTGAATAGGGGCAGACACTCTGCTTTTGCTGTAATGCGTAGATACTTCTCACCATGTGATCTGCCATGTCGGCGTACATATTAATGGTCTGTATTACCACATGTTCTTGCATTTGCTCGTGTCTCTGCTGCAGCCGCTGCACTTGCAACGGCAACAGAAACAGAATTGTGGACAGTGGTGGACATGAGCGTAGTGCACATAACGATGATAAGGAGCACAATAGTGTTGCCGCCATTCAAGCGTTGCAGCTGTGTCTCTCCGTCTATCTCTTCTCTTCTTAGCATTCTCAGCATGCGTTGTCGTAGCTGCCTTTGTTCGTTGCTTTTACGGTCCTGATTCACTATAACAACGTTGCTCCCACGTTGTCTAGCACTCCAAGGAATTCACTAAGATTCAATGGATTCCCACGTGGTTTGGCACCCCAAGGAATTCACTAAGATCCAATGGATTTAGGAGGAAGATCTGGGAAATACGCTTTTAACAAGTAAGCAACCCAAGAGAAGGTGCAAACACAGCTTCTTAATATATATATGGAAATGCATCTCAAGAAGCACGACTAACTCCAAACGAGGACCTTGCAAACAAGTACATAAGCAACCTTGTAGACAACATCAATAGCAGAGAAACAATGCATTTACTAGGGGGCACCTCACCCTTAGACTCCTCATGACCTAGTTCAAGGTTTGGCTTGGTACTGTATCAAGGAAGTAATGTCCTTGGAGTAGAGCTTAGGATGACTTTGAGAGTACACTTCAAGTATGGGTTTGGAACTTCGTCAACTCTAGGGAATCTGTCAACTCAACTGACGCTAGGCTTGAAGGAAGGTACCAACCCCAACACTTGATATGTCCGTCCATCCAAGGCCTTGTATAAAACATAAAGGACACTTGGAGGAAGCCTAGAAACTTTTCCTACTCTGAGACAAGCGGGAGAAGTTCAACCCAAAGGGTCAATGTCTCTAAGGCATCCCCTAGAGCCACCCCTTATTAGGTTTAGAGCCCTATCTTCTTGCATAGATCCACACCTATGCAAGGAGATACTCTCTTCTTCCACAAGTTCAACCAAGTTCCTTCGTGAATGGCAGCTCATCGATTTTCTTGCTTTTTTTAATTTTTATGTATCATCGATTTTGAGGGCTCACTAGGGCCATTACCCATGGTGATGGACTTGGGAACATAAAATCTATAGGGAGAACATGTTCCAAAAGAGCCATGTCTCCGTAAGCAACTCACGCTTGTCAGAACTCCACATTCTACTTCTCGCATTTGGACCCATGGGGTCTCACCAGCACAACCATCTAAGCACTAAATCTAAAAGTCTATACCATGCACATTTTTTTCCCACATCACATCTGTTTAGGCTAGTATGAAGGGAGTCGAGCATGTTCTCCCTTCAAAACAAAGTACAAGGGTAGATCTTTTGAGCCTGACCTTGTTGTCGACAGAGACACTAGCATTGCAATCCTCATTTCACCATTCAACACTATTTCATTTCCACAACCAAAAGAGAAGATCCAAAATTTGTTTGGAAAGCTTCTCCAAGAGGCTACCTTAGCATACAAACCTAATCTATCATCAACATCCTTTGGGATTGTCCAACATTGAGAACACCTACTTGAATGCTAGAACAAATGGAGGATATGTTGGGTAGCCAACCCCAAGACATTCCTTCATACACATCTCATCTCAACCACTACCACATCATCAATCACAACCATAATGTTGCGTTCATGAAAAAGGATCAACCACACTTGCAACTAACAAGCTATTCTTCCCACTTTGAGATATGAGACAAGCACCATTTTTTGAACACTTGGTCCAAGGAAGCATGTAGAATCATCTCTGAGAACAACCACAATCATGAATTCTCCAAGGAACCTTTAGGTTCCCAAAATTTGAATTTTTCTACTGTGTTAGGAATGATTGCAACTCCCAGTCAACATCTTTCATTGGATTTTTGAACCTGAAGAAAAGATCCTCTTTGGGAGGTTTCTTTTGTAGGCAAGTACAACAATCTAACTAAACCTCACCTATAATACATGCCCAAGTAGTCCACATATCCAACACAACCATATTGTCAAACTGCTACCAGCTGAGGAAAGACATGGATTCACAGGTCTTACCCACACTTGATTCCACCTTAAGAACAACTCGAGAACAACTCGAGAAGCGAAAGATTTTATGCCTCAAAATTTTACCAAGAGGGGTTTTTGTTTCATCTTAGGAGATTTGGGTTTTCATTTCATACATCCCAATCCAACATGTTTACAACAATTGTGGTGCACAAGGCCACACCACTACCTATTACCATCTAGCCCAAACAACAAACACGAGTCAATAAGAACATTTTGCCCATAGGAGGACTAGGTCCTCGATAGTTTTACAAAGGATGGGCTTTACCAACATCAACTGCCAACTCAAAACAATACATGACTCATCCCTAAAGGGTTTATAGTAAGGATGGTCTACTAAAGAGCCCCAACAAAGAAGTTCCTCTAAAGCCCCAAAAGTTGAGAGAGAGTACATAAGATCACACCTTGCTTACAAGAAAGGAGATATATACATTTAAGCTACATCAACAACATGGCCTCACAAGGGAAGTTCCATGAATTCCACCATGGTAACAACATTTTGTCTTTGAAAACAAGCCCCAAGAGTTCACGAACACAGGACCATTGCTAGGAACAAGTCCCAAACATCAACTGCTTCTAGATCNGGGACCATTTCTAGGAACAAGTCCCAAACATCAACTGCTTCTAGATCCCATCTAGGGAAAAACTGTCTTAATACAACTTGCATTATTATTTCAAGAACTAAAGAGGGTATCCATTGGAATGGAGAATGATCCCTCATAGGATTAGAGAATCACCAAGTAATATAGTGCTCAACCTTGCTATCCCACTAAAGAGGTTAGGACACTGACATAATTTAACAATACACTAGAGAAATGGGACAATACATTAGGGAGAGATGGTACGATACATTAGTGTACACAAGGAATAGAGTACATGGAGGAGATTGGGCAATACACCATAGCCCGCTAGGCATAATAAGTTTTAAGTCATGAAATCACACCATAGTCCACAAAAGCATCAATAAGTCCCAAGCCATGAGAGCGCATCATAGCCCTCAAAAGCACCAAAAGCAACCAGTCACAATAGCACACCATCATCCATGAAGCACCAAAAGCCCCCAATCATGAGAGCATAGGCTTAAGTGTTTTTGAGCACATCCAAGTCCACTAGGCAAGGCCACCAAGAGAAGTCACAGTTTTTGTAACTATAACATCATTTATTCAAGGATGGACCACCATCTCAACATTTACAAAACTGCTCCACGATCACATCTAGCCATGGAAGAGGGAGTCTAGGTGTCAATACCCAGAACTCAACTCTACTCCATAGTTAGACATAGCAACATCACCTTGATTTGAATTTTAGTCTGCCATTACAATTCACATGGCCACCTACTATCAAGATCAAGCTTATTGAACCAATTTGTTTAAATTTTAGGCTACATGCCATCATCAATCACCTATGGATAAGATTTCTACCAGTCTGGGAACCCAAGAGGAAGTGTTCCCAAGACTTGTCCTATCTCAAGAATGTTCATCAAAGGACACACCATCATGGCATGCCAATATCTCTAAGAACACAAGGCATTAGTTCAAGAGCACCTTGGGCAAGGACATGCCCTAGCCTACTTGTGACAACACCATATCTTAACAAAGGGAATTTTCCATGGGGCTTTCAACAGAATTACACATCAAGGCACAATGACCGCTTACAACATATACAGGAGATGCATTAAGAACGAGCACTCAAAAAACATCATACATCAAGCTTGGCCTTGTCACAGGGTGTGGCATAGGCCTACAAGAAGGAGACAACTGACTCACATAGGACAATAACATCACAAGATTACATTACAATCTCATAGACCCAATGATAGGAATACATTTAGTGAGCATAATACATGGCATTTGGGGTTGGTACCTAGGCCTAAAAGGCTATAGGACAAGCTACTTGAGCCCATCCTAAGCTGAAGTGTTTGGGCCACTAGAAGCCCACCATGGCTACACCATGTTGTTCTAAGAAAAACCTATCTTTGTCTTTGCATGTACATGAACGTCTGTTACACTACACTCACTACACAACTATCTCTACACATACATGAACAACCATCGAACATAAACGAATTGGGACATGAACACAACAATTGAATAATGGGACACGCGAGCTGACTATCCACCACTTGCCACTGTGGGACCTCAAGGCATTGGCCACTCTTGGGCCATCAGTATTTGGCATGACTAGGGATATCATTTTATGACATCTACTAATCCAATATTTGTAGGGTCTAGGACGAATCACCATCCTCTTGCTAGTGCTCACCTAGCACTAAGAGGCAAACAAATCGTGAGGTACCTATTATTTCATCATAGCAAAGGTACTAATAAATCCACAACCCAATGTTGGGATTTTGAGACCAAATAACTAATTCATGAAGGCTTCAAGGGCATACATCTTCCCCATAGACATAGTGCTCATAGAATCAACTGAGGTCATCATTGGCTGCATCTTTGTACGTATGCTGCCTACAAGATCGAGACAATAACTTAGAAATAAGAAGTTAGTAGGAACATGATCAGCACATCAACCTCATATACACCCATCAAGCATGATCATGCAACAGAGAAATATCACTCTTGCAACATCATAAAGAGCAAGACCTTAGCAACACGCATAGAGATCCATCATGAAAAATATTGATGGATCAATTAGATACACTCACATAAAAGAATTTATCATGAAGCACACCCAAAGAGAACTAGAACACTCTCAAAATTCCAAGATTCACATACAACAAACATTCCTAGCCACTGACACTAGTTCCCACTAGGATCAAAATCTCAACACATTCATAAGAGGCATGGGCAATAGAAAATTGTTATCTCAACTCAGAAATAAGGAGGGAGACCAAGGTCTAGCCAACAACAGGTCTTAAGAAAGCTCCAATTCCCACTACGATGAGCAACATCAAGGAGGATGTGTCCACAAAAAATACTTTCATCAAAAGAGGTGAGGTCTCAACAAGAACCAACAATAGGATGAACTACACTAGAAAGGTCTCTAAATTAAAGTGCCTAAAGAAATGTCACCAATCAAAGAAGTGATGCCACAAAACCAAGGGTGACATAGCTGACTCAAACAAGGGAGCAAAACTCACAATAGGTTTGCAACAAGGGCAATTATGCCTGAAGCACAAGAGGTTGTCAAAAAAGGACCATAAACATTTGGCCTTGGGATGGCACACATGGCCTCCAAATGCATCCTCAACAATCCCAAGAATAAGTCCTCACATTGCATGGAGCACAAGCCTTGCATTACAAATGATAGACACAACAAAGGTGACACACATGTACAATTTGAAAATGCAACCAAGAAGACATGCCTACACAACTAGACAAACATACAATCACAAACATGAACATACAAAGTCTACTAGCGATGGTCCTAATCCACCCAGAACAAGGCTCACCAAGAACACATATTCAAAGGCCCTCCATCCTAAGGTACCTAGGAACCAACATGTCCCAATTTGTAATTCCCATACTCACTGTATCTAGGGTGAGCGGGAGTGCAAGGATATTGCATCTTGCACAATTCAATCAATGCCATCTTGATACATATCATTTGAGTGGAAACCAAAGCAGAGACTAGGTCTGATTCATCCCAGATGAATCACTAGAGACCAGAGATGAGAGCTTCTCAAGTAACAATAATTTGTGAGTTTCCAATAGAACTCTCCTCTACCATATCAAATAAACTCACAATTGGAAAGTAAATAAATGGAGAACAATATCACAACCTAATCGTATACATCTTTGAGAAGAACAACATACATCAGTTGCTCACAATGTAACATTGGCCCCCTAATGAAGAGAGTAAAAATCTTACCATAAGGAAACTCTTCAAAGAACACATAAGGATATGATCCTAGATCACCTAGATATCAATTTGAAAGGATCATTAATAGAATGACCTTGATGATGTAACACAACCAAAGGGCACACACATATCGAAACACGATTACCAAAAAGCTCTAATACCATATGTAACAATGTTGCCTCAACGTTGTTCATCACCCTAAGGAATTTACTAAGATCCAATGGATCTAGGTTAGAAGACGTGGGCAATACGTCTCTAACAAGCAAGAAATCTAAGAGAGGGTGCAAGAATCAAAACAACTTCTTAATATATATATGGAAATGCATCTCAAGGAGAACAACTAACTCCAAATGAGGACCTTGCAAACAAGTACACAAGCAACCCTGTAGACAACATCGATAGCAGAGAAACAATGCATCTACCAGGGGGTGCCTCACCCTTAGATCCCTCATGATTTGGTACAAGGTTTAGCTTGGCACTGCACCAAAACTATCTAGTTTTGGCTGCCTACATATTTGCAACCGCCATAGAATTAGGGTCATGTAGTTCTCCCAATGAGGGTAGTATAAGAGAACTTAGAGAGAGTTGTAACAGGAGGGTATCTTTTTGTTGGCTTAGTATCACCAAGTCGAGATGGGTTTTTTAACACTTGAGAGCCACCCAAGGGCACCTCAAAGTTTTCCATGGCCCCTAAACCATGGGAAGAGCCCAAGAGAACCACTACCCTAAGACATCTCTCACAATCAACACTGCTTTTCCTCCTTAGTTAAGGAACATAAATGGGAATGTAATTCTAAAACGTAGCTATCCATGGTACAATCCTACAATTAACATGTGGCTCATATCATTAGCCCTAAGCTTTTTCCTACCTCTAACTTATGTTAGTGGAAGGTACTTATGCTTGTACATGATTAAGGATGTGATCATCATAATTGAAACATAAGTATAGTCCATGATAGATTTTTGAAGCTATAACTTCTTATGGTAGTTATAACTAAATCTTCATGATGTTTGTAACTGATTTTAATTTCCCATGATGTTGTAACTACCAAATAGGACACTTGGTGATTCTACATTTTTAATCTCTATGGTAGTTATAACTAACCACCATGGTGGTTGTAACTAACCTTAATTTCTCATGATGCTATAACTATCAAAAAGCCATTATAAAAAGAGCTTCATGGGTAGACTAAAAAGGGGAAGGAGGATCAAGAAGACATATTGAAGATTACTTGTAAGAATGGCTTGCTAATTGCATCATCAATTCAGCTATTTTGTGTAAATCTTGTGAGTTTTTTTCTTCTCATTTTATCTTAGTTTCTTAGCTAATGGTTTAAATAATACTGTGTTTGGCATTTAATTTTGGGATTTTCTGATTGGTCTTAGAGCTTTATTTTTGTGTAATTCTAGACTTCTATTTGGTTGCCATATAAGAGCTTATGTTATCTTTTGAAAAGAATCTTGAGCAATTTAATAGTAATGTCTTTATGAAATTGCCTGTTTGAGTCTAGAGGATCTAGAAAATCTTTAATATTTTGAGCTAACTTGAAATAAATTCAATTTTTAAAAGTTTTTTCCTTTTCAATATTGAAATTGTTAAATCTTTTTTGATAGCTCTATTATTTGCAATTCTTGACAACTATTTAACTAGCCAAATAATAGCTTGTATTTTGTCATTTACAAAGCATTTTAGTAGTTTAATAAGGTATCTTTTACAACATTGCTTGTTGAGCTTTGGGGTTTGGACAATTTGTAACACTTTAGGTTGAATTGGAATAGCTTTATCTCGAAGTGTTTCCTCATGTTCAATTTATGTCACTTAAATATTTGAGATTCCACACAAATTTTCTTTCTCTCTTCCTTTTTTTTTTTCAAAATCCATTGAATCTCACTCTATTTCTAATTTTCTTGCGAATCTTTCTCTTTGAGGAAAACTAGGAGTAGATTTCTATAGAATTGTGCTTAAGCATTTTTGTGAAATTTTATTTGTTTCAAGCAACGTACTATAGGGACTATATAGACTAAGTGACTTAACAAAATAGGAATATTTAATAACTCAGTATTCAACAAGGTTAGCTCAATTTTTTTTATAATAGCTAATTACAATTTCATATACAAACCAAATCATTTGGACATTCATAATAGCAAACATACATTTACACTTAGTTCGTTCTATTACTACTAAGTTTATTTGGAGGTATTTAGACCTTGGTGTTGCCTAAGACTAATAAACACTTAAACTCAAGTTTGAAGGAACACCTTTGTTTCCCGTGATCCTAGTCATGAGACTGAAGGCAAACATTGGTGGTTCCAAATGATCTTCAACACAATGCTATGTCATTGACATAATTACTTATGCATTTTCTTTTATGTAGCATTTTTATGAGGTAGGAAAATGGAAAGATTCTTCTATCAATGTTGTTCTCCCATAATTTACATTCAGTTTCAAAATAAGGTAGGTAAGGAATATTTTCTTCAACATTTATCCTCAGAACTACCATTACGTGAATATGAAATGATCCAATCTTGTTGGGTTTAGTCATTGGGGACAAATGATAAGTAACAATCTTGAAGAGAATATTCTCTACTTGGTTTAGATCCTTGTACACTTTGTTTCTTTCATTGAACAGATGTCTCATCCAAACTTGTGGATGTTCAAAAGTGAGAAGATCTTTGGTAGCCTTGGTCTTCTATTAGGCAACCCTAATGCTTCAATAATTACCTCTATAATGTGGGCAACCCCAATTTCCCCAACCTTCATTATCATTCTAGGAATTCTTCTAAAAGAGGTATGTCTTGCTAGCATGCTGCTCCTCACTACTTATTATGATGGGTTACATAGGTGATTACTATAACTCTATTTTCACATCTTCTAGCATTAAAAGTAGTTCTATTTATTTGGTTATAAATTACATAAGGATATTATAAAAGATTTAAACCTAAGAAAAATAAATATTTATATTATGTAGTAATTGAAAAATTCAATTGCTGGAAAATCAAAAGTTCCAGCATAGTAGTCTTAACCTTGGATCCTAAGGGCCTCTATGAAAAACAAGATTGAAGGTACCTTGGATGATCTGGTAGATCACCTAGGGACTTAGAAAATGTAAAAAAAGGGTAACAAAAATGAAAATGTAATGCAGATTTGAGAAAATAAATGCACAAAAATAAAAAAATAGATCTAGCTTGCAAAACAAAATAGAACTTTAAACTTTATTATAAAAATAAAGAAAGAGTCTAGAAATGTGTATAAGATGTGCCTAAGGTAGCAGGGGGTTCACTTTGATGGGGATTTTGAGTCTGTTGAAATTAGTGGCTTTGGATGCCATAGTGAGCTCCATAATCTAGAGATTCCACAATGCCCAATGCTATCGAACCTTGTTGCTCTCCTCCATAGATCTGCAATGTTGATGATTTAGAGGGGTGAGATGTGTGGGGATTTTTAACTACCAAGAAAAGTAACATTGGGAGTCTCAAAGCCCAAGGTGCTCAGCATTGGTACACAAGTTCACACAATCTCAAGGGGGGTGTAATGATGGCTATAACCACTATAGGTTCCATGTTGGGGATAATTCAAAAGCTTTGTGTTTGCAGGTTCTCCAAAGCTCTTGAATCCCAAAAGAGTGCAATTTCAAAATTTGTGGAACCCTTCTATGGTGTTGGGGATTGGTTTTTATAAGGTTTTGACCATTAATTTTGTTGCAAATTTCTGCCTAATTGCTGATAGATTTTTGCCATGTACAAGTGTTGTAGATGTAGAAATATAGCAGGGTTATTATCTATGGTATGTTTTGATACCCCAATGGCATCAAAACCACCCCATTTACTAAAAATAATAAATGGGAAATTTACCCACGTTGGCTTCCTCCACCCATGTTGGGCCTTCCAACAGCAATGTTGAAGTATAGGATTAATGTTGAAGCTAGAGCAATGCTAAAATTTTAGGCCATGCTGGAGCAATGTTGGGGGGTAAGAGTTATACCCTCCAACATTGGTTATAGGTGATGTTACACCCCCATAGGTGTTTTTGGCGTAGTAAAAGTTATACCCTCTCAAAAAACCTATCAAAATGCCAATTTTGGTAGTCCAAAAGGCATTTTTAACTCCCCAAGCCCAAATATAGGCATGATATGGCTTTTCTCACTTGGGGGTTGAGGCTTTAATCACTTATGAGGCCCTTTTTAGCCCTAAATGCTAAAGTATGTGAAATTGCATCTCTTGGATTGCAATCTTCACATTTTACAATGAAGTTTGAGCCTTGGGTTTCATGGGATGAGGGTTACAATGCAGAAAGGCCACGACATGCATTTTTGGTGGTGCTTCATATTATTTTAGCTATTTTCTTTATTTTTATTCTCTGATAATCTAATAAAAATTCCTTATTTTATAACTTAGTGATAAATTTTTAATGACAAAAGAAATAGAATACATCTTATCTTAGAGCACTAGTAAATTTTTATGATTTTAACTATAAAAATGACTTGCAATCATTCTTGCTCAACATTAACTTAGTTGTAATTATTAAGAGGTATCTAGAACTTAGTGGGACTAGAAACCAACAAACACCAAAACAACAACCATCAAAGCTTGGGATTTTGAGGTTTGTTGGTGATTAGTGTTAAAAGTTGTTACTAATAGCTTTCCCAGTGCTAGGATGGCTTGATTTTTGAGATATGATTTTAAGAGCTAACGAGTAGATCTTTAGTTAATTTAGAAAACAAAGGATAAGATTCTTGCAAGTGGTCAGTTTAAGTTGAAGAACAAACATCTTTTGAAGAATAATTAGAAGTTGAAATAGATTTAGATACTAATAAAGATATTTAATTAATAAGGTATAAAAAATCTTCATCACGATTAGCAAAAAGAAGAAGTAGTTTAATAATTTACCTAGTGGTTTATACTCCAATTTCTAACCCTTTCCAGACACTCATATTGATGAATCATGTTTTGACTGGCTTTAATATCAAAGCCTCGATATCAAGTACCTAATGTCAGAGCCTAAGATGCAATGTCAAATATTAGATATCACAGGGCATATGCAAGCCTATAAATATAGTGCTTCGGCTCATGATTTTCATATAATTTTTTGTCATAGATAGCAAAGCTCTTATTGTTTGTTTTCTTTAGAGTGAGAATATTTTTTGAGTGCTTGCATCAAGAGTTTGAGTGTGTATGAATCTTTTTTTGAACATTGATGTACTTGAGCACAACAATGCAATGGGAATAAAAACAAATTCTTTTGATCATCCTTGCAGCACTGAGAATAGATTAATATTTCCTTGATGCATTTAATACTCATGTACTTTATTTTGATGCACTTTACTTTAATCCACTTAAATTAAGCAATTAATTTCCAATTGTTAATGAACACAAGAACAACCACTTTGAGCATACATATAGTGCTTGGTAACCTAGAAACACGTAATGTTTGGTAACCCAGTAGTGCTATATGTGTTTAGGATATGTCCAGGAGAATGGAAACAGGTACTTGTGTTAGGCTAGCTAGGCAGTAGATGAATTAGATCCTAAATTACTCTACCTTTCATTATTGTTCTAGGCTATTAAACTTATAAGATACCAAATGATAAAAATCATATACCTAAGATGCACTTAACCATATACTTGTACATCACGAGTGGAACTGAGAAGACAACAATCATTTCAATTAGATTTCATGTCTTAGAAACCAGTGTACTTAAGAACTTAAGGTCTATGAAATTTGACCAGATTGTGCATGAACACTTGTGATTTGTATGGTTGGGTGTAGGGGTATCTCACCGCTCATCATTGGCGTCGTTGCCGGGGATCTTTTAGTTGTTACATGCACTATCTAGGACTAGTGAAAAATTTTACAAATCATTGAGATGAACCTTAAAGTCATATCATCCTTTACAAATAACTACAATAATTTGTAAAAGCACACTGCATTTTTATTCTCTAACATAAAATTTCTTCTCATAGGAGTGCTTCTTCACCCAAGTTTGATGGAGTACATTAGCTGGTGCCCTAGAAATATCGAGTGGTATATGCTCATCTTAATGAATATGTACCCAATTTTACCTTCATCCTACACTAGGATGAATAGCTACGATGGCATGATATGGAGGGCAACATTGTGTTACCGCTAAATCAATCCATTCCTACAATGCTCCAACAAACGCTTATTCATTTGGGGCTTTAGGAACTTCATGTTGAGTATGTTGTGCAAGATATTGATGCTTGGGATTATCATCCCATTGAGGCACAATGTCTAAGGGATTTCCAGTTAGGACAAAATCATGAATTTGCAAAGGGAAAAGGATTTAATGATTCTCCATTCTTGATGTACCAAAAAGATGGTGGAGAACCCTTCTCTGGGGGTTTTCATTTGATGAGAGTGGTTACTCTAGCAGTTATTCTAATTATTAGAGTAGTTACTTTAGCGGGTACTCTAGTAGTTATTCTAATTATTAGAGTGGTTACTTTAGCATTTACTCTAATTATTAGAGTGGTTACTCTAGCAGCTATTCTAATTATTATAGTGGTTACTCTAGCGATTACTTTAGCAGTTACTCTAATTATTAGAGCGGCTACTCTAATTATTAGAGTAGTTGCTCCCAAGCTTATAAATACAGTGCCCAGGCGCACAATTTGGGGGAAGTCTTTTTAGCAGTCAAGTAGCAAAACTTTTGTAGTTTGTTTGAAAGTTAGAGTATTTTCCAAGTGCTCGCAGCAGGAGGTCTAAGTGTGGACAAATCTTTATTCGAGCATTGTGTACCTAAGCACACCTTATGTACAGCAATAAAGACGAGCTCTTTGATTCATCCTTGCAGCACTTGAAATTTGTTTTCTTACGCATTTCTTTTATTTTATTTTCTTATGCATTTATTTTATTTTATTTTATTTTATTTTATGCACTTTACATTTTTGTTATTAGCACAAAAATTCATTTTGATCAATTAAGCAAATCGTTAAATTACAGAAGCACGACCACTTTGAGCATGCGTGTAACGCTTGGTAACCCAGTAATGATTAGCGTTTGGTAATTCTAGCAGTGTTGCACTAGTTCAGGATGTGTATGACAAGTGGGAATGGACGCTAGTGTTAGGATTAGTTAGAACTTAGTTAATGAGTCGTTAAGTTAAATTAGTCACTTAGTTACCTCTCTCCTTCCCTACTAGCGTAGGACATAAAAACATAAAAGCTATAAAAATCATATGCCTCAAGCTTACTTAACCATACAATCGTGACATACAGGTAAGCTTGGGAAGACAACGATCAAACAACCCATCCTTGTTCCACAAGGGCACATAAGAACTTAGTCCTTGGAATTCGACTGGATTGCACATGAAATGCTCATATTCATATGGTTGAGCATAGGGATACCTTGCCACTTATCATTGACACCATTTCCAGGGACTTAGTTGTTTGTGCACTAACTAGAATATAGAAAATCATTCACATCGTTGGAATGAACCCTTAGGATTGGTTAAGAAAATAATAAACAAGAATACATTGCACACTGAATAGACAAGTATGTCTCCTTCTTTGTACGAAAGCACCACATCGCCTAGGTTTGAAACAAGAAATAGTCGGCAGCGTAATACACATGAGGTTGATTTGCCAGTCCCTCAACAAGTTCAAGTGGTATATATTCATCATGATGAGTATATACCAAACTTCACTTTTATCCTCCATCAAGATGAACAACTGCGTTGGTAAGACTTAGAAGGTAATATAGTATTACCTCCTAATTGTTCAGTCTCAAGCATGCTTCTTCATGCTCTCACATGAATTGGCATGCCACACTTACATGTAGAGTATGTTGTGCAAGACCATGACTTGAGAGAATACTGTCCCATAGAGGCACAACATCAAAGGGACTTGCAACAAGAGAGACATGGTAAGTCTTTGAAGGGTAAGTGGTCCTAGGATGCCCCACATGTCTTAAGTGAAAATGAGGATGGTGAACCTATCACAGGTAGTCACCCACACAATGATGTTCCTCCCCTTAACTTTGGCCAAGGGTTTGTGTATTAGAACCTTCATTCCACTATTCATAACCTAGGTTCTGATACCCATGGCACAAAGGGTTCGAAAAAGGGACATGAACTCATGATAAAGGTGGACATTTTGATTGCAATCACAATCGGGGCTGAGACCATAGAAGAGAAGGTAGTAGACATCATCATGATGATGGTTCTCCTTCTTCTTCACCTTCATCATCTCCTTCACCCTCTCCTTTAGTATTCGGACGTAGTCATAAGGAAAAAGACCATGGGGATAAAGGTAGACAAAGTGGAAGTCATAGACGAAATAGGCAGGAAAGGGGACAAGGGCACTCTAGAGAGTTATGACATAGAAGAAGGGAGAGTAGGGAACAACGTAGGCATCATAGATGCCATGGACGAGATGATCATGATGAACTCCTCCTCGCTACTCAAAGTATGTTGAACATAACTAAGACTATTAGAATTCCAAAAAGGCACCAGAAAGATAGTAGGATCAAGAGATTAGATATGAAAAACATCCCACGATTTGAAGGGGGGGTACAATGCTGATCCTTAGAATCATTTACAAGCATTCCATGATGCATTTGCCTTACAGAATATAGAGAACAAATGGCAAAAACTTTAGTTGTTCCCACAAACATTAGTTAAAGAAGCGGAAAGTTGGTATCGGTCTTTAGAATCGAAATCCATTCATAGGTGGAGTACTATGTTAGAACTATTTAATGATAAGTACCAAACATACTCCCAAGTGTCTAACTTGCAAAAGCAAATCCAAGGCTAGAAATAAGGAGGACATGAACCCTTGGATGTTGCCATGGGCTGATACTATGCATTGTTACAGCGTTGTCTTGGTCATGATTATTCTCAAAGGGATCAAATATGCCATCTCGTGGATGGGCTTAGGCATGGAATGAGAAGAACCCTTGGGACTTATGCCCAAGGGAGACTATCCAAGCTTAGGTCCCATTAAATTTGAAGACTATTGGAGCAAGTTGCTAAGGAAGAAGGTGAGCTATAGAAGAGAGAAAGTGTAGAAGAGTATAACCAAGATCCTTCCCTCTGGAAGAGGGGAGTAAGATTTTGTGAGGATGAAGAAGAGTCACCATTAGAAGAGATGGTGAATAGGAAAACTTTGCCTGTCCAAAAGATGACATCAAAAGTTTTTGCAAAGGTAGACCAAATGTGGGGTTCCCTAGAAAATAGATTTTAAACTATTCTTAAAATAGTAGAGGAGTCTAGAGAGCAAGGTAGTGAGAAAAGAAAAAAGAAAGAGGCTGAACATGCACATAGCAAGGGTAAGGGAAAATTTGCCATCATTGAAGAGGTTGTGAATTCAGAAATAGATAATGATAGTGGATGTGAGATATGTCAATATGATCATCCTAAGGGATGTTGCCCTATAATCTCACATCTGCAAGAGTCTAGGATGTATGCACTTAACCCATGATTAAACAAAAGGCAAACACCCCAAAGGTTACCTTATCCTTAAGGTAACCCAAGGCAGTTCCACCAACCCTTAACATATTATCCCAGTGGAACTCCACCACAACCAATTGAGCAGTATCAACAGTGGTAGCACCCACAATCATGGGGAAGGCCACCACCAAGGCAATAGTATCCTTACCGGTAACTTGACCCATATGGATATTATGTGCAGCAGCCAATCTCCCCATGTGACTCTACTGGTCATGTCGCTCTTCAACCTCACTACCAAGCCCACAAGTATTATGGAGCTCCCTCTTCTAGAGGAAATATTTTGCAAGCATATCATCCTTCTCATCTGGCCACATCTCTTCCACCAATAGCACCACTACCACATGCTCCCACGATGCAAGGTGAAATCCCTACTCAGCTTTAGTAACATAATGCCACGAGGGCTGTTAACTCTCAACCTATTGTTGGTTCCAACAACCACATGAAGAAAAGACCTTTCTTTAGAACCAATAGTCCAACCAAGCCCTTGCAATCACAAGTNCATATCCTAGGATCTATTCTAGTTAATTCAGGATATGACCAAGTGAAGGTTTCCAACCATTTATTTATTACCTTAAGTAGTTCTTCTTTCTATTGAGAAGCAAGCTTAACATTGATAATTACCAATTTTTCATTTTTAAGGAACATGTATTTCATACCGATGGGCAATGGTTTTAGCTCAAGGGGCTCCTACTTAAATTTCTCAAGGATTTCCAACTTCCCCCAGTTGATATTTTCAAGGTTAAGACTTGGAAGTTGGCGGTGGACTTGCTCTAATGCATCTATGCTATTGATGTAAGCACAAGTCAAACCCTCAGTTGGTTCCATGCATATGAGTGAACTACTTTCTTGATCAACTGTTAGCCACTAGGTATCTTCCTGTCGTGTGGTTGCTGCATACAAGAATCTTTGTATGTTAATCACTTGTGCACACTGATTGCATGCAAAAAATGCTAAAATTTGTACAAACCATGAACTCTACATGCAATTACACCCTGTGTCACTATATGCAATGCATGAAACTTTCTTCTTCTCGATCTTTCCAAATGTATTTTCCTTTGATATTTCTAGGGAAAGATCATGGATTCCTAGGTGTGCGCCGATGGTGCTTAGCCATGCTCTTCCCATTATGATTGAGAAGTCCTCCTTACTATTGTTTACCTGAATCACTAGGAAGTCAACNGAATAGAAAGAAGAACTACTTAAGGTAATAAATAAATGGTTGGAAACCTTCACTTGGTCATATCCTGAATTAACTAGAATAGATCCTAGGATATGCCAACATAGAATTTACACTTACCCTCCATGAAGCCTCGAAGACAACCATAGAGACGATTAAATCCTAAGCTAAAGCAAGTAGTTAAGGAGGAAATCAAATAGCTTCTTAAGGCTGGGTTCATAAACCCCATTGCTGATAGCAAATGGGTTAGCCTCTTAGTTATTGTGCCTAAAAAGGGGGGCAAATGGAGGGTGTGCATAGATTTTAGGCTACTAAATATGGCAACATTTAAAGATCACTTTCCATTGCCATTTGTTGACCAAGTCTTAGACACCATTGTAGAGCATCGCTATTATATTTTTCTGGATGGATATAGTGGATATAGCCAAATATAAAAGTCCTAGAAGACTAAGCCAAGACTATGTTCACTAGTCCTTGGGGAATGTTCACATATAAATAGATGTCGTTTGGCTTGTGCAATGCCCCTACAACATTTCAACGACTAGTTCTAAGCATATTCCAACAGCAAATAGGAAACGGTCTAGTGGTCTTTATGGACGAATTCTCCACTTATAGAGAAAATTTTGATCAAGCCTTGGACTGGTTGGAGAAAGTGTTAGAAAGATGTGTAGAAACCAATTTGAGGCTTAAATGGCAAAAAAGTCATTTGATGGTCCAAGAAGGCGTAGTACTAGTGCATAAAATCTCACACACAGGGATAGAGGTAGACCCCGAGAAAATCAAAATTATCCAAGGAATTACCCGTCAACCAGAAACTATCAAAGATATTTAGTCATTCCTTAGACATATTGGCTACTATAGGAGATTTATTGAGAACTTTTCAAAGGTTGTGAAACCATTGGTGGAATTAATGAAAATGGACGTACCTTTTGAGTGGATTAGGGAATGTGAATTAGCTTTCCAAACTTTAAAATAGAAGCTAGTAGAAACACCCATTCTACAAGCTCCTGACTGGTTCAAACCATTCCATATCATGACTGACACATCTAACTATGCTTTAGGAGCCGTACTTACACAGTTAGATGACCAAAAGCTTCCTTATTGCATCCATTGTGCAAGTGGAAGTATCGTTGGTATACAACTTAACTACACTATCATAGAGAAAAAATTAATGGTTGTAGTGTTTGCACTAGAAAAGTTTAGGCACTATGTATTGGGATATAAAGTATATATACATACAGATCATAGTGCAATTCGGTTCCTCATGAATAAGCCAATGGTAAGCCCTCATATCATACGATTGCTTGTAATCTTACAAGAGTTTGATTTAATGATGATCGATTGCAACAACACCGAGAATGTAGTTGCTAATCATTTTCTTGGTTGTAATGGGACAACAAAGAGGATGAGTATCTAATTTTTGATCATTTCCCTGATGAAACCCTCTTTGCTAGTTTAGTGAATAATCAATCACCCATGGAGATAAACTGGTATAGTAGCATTCTTACCTATCTCCTCACCCAACCAACGCCACAAGAGTTAAACCTTAAGAAGAAACAACAGTTTCTTCACTGAGCCAAGTACTTTATGGAGATTAATGGGCAACTTTACAAAGTGTGTCCCGATGGCTTGGTTCAATGGTGTGTTCCCAATATAGATGAACTGTGAGTTCTCCAAGATGCTCATGAGGGTCCTTGTGAGTGTTATTACGCTGGGAGACAAACAACCATCAAGATCCTGCTTGTAGGATATTATTGGCCTACATTATTTTAGGACATCCACTGTTTCATCCAATCTTGTGAGCACTGTCAATGTGATGGGGGAATACCTACTAGAATGGAGGGTCCGCAACAATGGATTCAACCGTTAGAACCCTTCAACATTTGGGGAATTGATTTTTTGGGGTCGATTACACCAATGTCTAATGGAAAAGCTTATATTATTGTTGCCGTTGATTACCTAACAAAATGGGCCAAAGTAGCTACTATTATAGATTATACATCATCTACAACTACACGATTTATTCAACAACAAATCATAAATAGGTTTGGTGTGTCACATGCACTTGTTTTAGACAATGGTACACACTTGATAGGTGCAACTTTTCGAAAATTAATGCAACGCTTAGGGGTTGAGCATAAATTGACTACACCATACCATGCCCAAGTGAACAGTCAAGCAGAAGTCACCAATAGGGAGATTATGAAGATATTGACAAGAACCATTAGCAAGTTTAGGTGAGACTGGAGCACTAAGCTGAACAATGCTCTTTAGGCATATCACTCCACATGGAAACTCCCTATAGGCTACTCTCCCTATGAGTTAGTGTATGGTAAATTACCAATGCTTCCCATTCAAACTAAGCTCTGTACACTATCCACGGCATGTGACCTCAACCTTGACCTTGATCTAGCACATAAACAATGGTTAGTAACCCTTAACTTACTAGATGAAAACCAATTAGCTACCCTGTCATCTAATGAATTGCACAAGGCATTCAATAAACAATGTCATCACCTAAGAATTAGGAAAGTTAAATATCAGCCAAGAGGTAAGGTTCTCTACAAGAATCCCACACATGTACCACAACGTACTAAATTTCAAACACTATGAGAAGGACCTTATATTATTTATGCAAATTTTCCTTCAAGGGCCATGAAAATATACAAACTTGAGAGCCCGGATAAGAAACTTTTGGTTAGCGTGCAATAAACCAAACCTTTCTAGGAGCTTAGGATAGCTAGTACACATGCTACCTCTCTTGATGGACAACCTTGCTTACTATTTTGGATCTCCTCCTTCCAACTTAGTCATGGGGGAGATGGCCACCTATGCTAACTATTCTCGGCCCTCAGTTCTTTATGAATTTTTGTTTTACAGATTTTTTGTTTTACACATTCTTTCAACTTTTCTTATTTTTGTTTTACACCATCATTCATGTTTTTATTGTTTCTTTGTTTGCTTGATTTACTTTTATTCATCATCTAATAAGTGATCATGATGGTGGATTGAATTATATCATATTGATTGCCAATGTTTGGTTTTTACCTTTGAATTATGATGCTGATATTAAGGTATGGTTCTTTTGGTAAAACAGGTAATGAGTCCATGCCATCCACTCATCCATACAACTCTATGGTCTCCTTTGGTTTAGAACTGTACAGTCCCATTTCTCTAAGTACACATGTTAATTAATTGGTGATGGGGTATTTTTCAAACTAAGGAAAGACTCACAGGATGAAAAGGGTGTGACTTTAAGGGGATTCGATGCATTGGTGTTGGCCATTCTCTTAGGTGCTTGGATTTTTTTTCTTGGGTTTTCCACCATTCTAACATTGTTCAAATATAAGGAAGCTGAGTGAATAAAAATGAGTCTTTGCATGGTGTGGTTCTCATGCATAAACATAAAAAAAAAGAGAGAAAAAAAAGAGAAAAAGGTTAGAATTCAAAGGACACCCCTTAGATATCATAAAGCAATATGGGCTACAAGTGCTGGTTATGGCACTAGAAAGACATGTTACCCATGCTTGAAGGTTCCCTCTAACTAAGGCCCTTTCTCGCTTCCTACTTCTCCATCTCACTCTTCTTGGGATGGTGGTCACTCTTTGTGGAAGTATTCCTGTTGCCTCAAGAGAATGGATTGGCCAAGTGTATTGATGTGAGGTCATTGAATGTGGTTGGTTTGAGTTTGGATTTGGGATGAGTTCTACTTAGTTATCTTAACCATGAAATACACAAGGGGATTTACACAACCTTGTTCTTTGGATTACATTCCATTCTCTCTTCTCCATCTTTCTTCCCATTTTCCACTTCATTATAGATTTTATCATTAGTCTATTCTAGGTTTATGTGTTGTTTTTCTTTGGTGAATTCTTATGGATAAGTTTTTAACTCTTGCTTCCAAATGACATTCCTAGAGCCTACAAACTCTTTAGTTTGTGGGTTTGTTAGGGCATAAAGGGCATGAGCCTGCTTTGGGGAGGACCCACTAGCATTTCTTTTTGGTGAAATTGTTAACTTCTTTGCCTTAAAAATTTCTTGCAATCAATCATTTCTTATTTCATCCCCATCCATGACATCCATTTTATTGGCATTGCCATTGATATTTTTCATCTTTTTTGTTCCTCATGTTTTTCCATCTTATAGCTACTAGAGGTTTACTCTTAGTCGTGGGGGCCTTGGCAAAAATTTTTCAATTTTTTCCATTTTGCTAATTGCCTAACCCCTACACCTTGGGTAGTTTCTAGTGATAAATGTTTAAACCAATTTATGCCATAACCACAACTCAGCCAATGCACTTCATATTGAGGCAAGGTATCAACTACATTGTGGATTATCTATTGTTGCTCATTTGTGACTGTGTTGTGTGTGCAAATGTTGATCATACAAAAAATGGACTGGGCTTGGAGGAAGCACTCAAGATGGATTGGAACTCGAGCATTTACAAAAGGAGAAAGTTTGGTGGCATGGCTATGGATAAACAATGGAAGACACAATCTCAGCATTGGCAGCAACATGTTCCATCTTCTTTCTCTCTCTCTTTTTCTCTTCAAACTGCCAAATAAAGACTTGGATGTCATTTATGTACGAGTGTTCACCATAATGGTTATGAAAACTAACATTGTAATATGCTTATTTATCCATTCATCGGGCATGTTGAGTCTGTCATCCCATTCCACCGTCAGATGTCAATTAGTCAGTAATCCCATACCTTCTCAATATTTTGTAAGGAACTCGAGGATGAGTTTTCATTTAGTCATGGGGGTATGATGAGAGCGGTTACTCTAGCAGTTATTCTAATTATTAGAGCAGTTACTCTAGTGATTACTCTAGTAGTTATTGCAATTATTAGAGTGGTTACTCTAATGGTTACTTTAGTAGTTATTATAATTATTAGAGCAGTTACTCTAATGGTTACTTTAGTAGTTATTATAATTATTAGAGTGGTTACTCTAATTATTAGAGTAGTTGCTCCCAAGCTTATAAATACAGTGCCCAGGTGCACAATTGGGGGGAAGTCTTTTTAGTAGTCAAGTAGCGAAACTCTTGTAGTCTATTTAAAAGTTAGAGTATTTTCCAAGTGCCCATAGTAGGAGGTCTAAGTGTGGATGGATCTTTATTCAAGCATTATGTACCTGAGCACACCTTGTGTACAACAATAAAGACAAGCTCTTTGATTTATCTTTGCAACACTTGAGATTTGTTTTCTTATGCATTTATTTTATTTTATTTTCTTTTGCATTTATTTTATTTTATGCACTTTACATTTCTATTATTAGCACAACAATTCATTTTGATCAATTAATCAAATCATTAAATTACACAAGCATGACCACTTTGAGCATGCGTGTAACGCTTGGTAACCTAGTAGTGTTGCACTGATTCAGGATGTGTATGGAAAGTGGGAACGGATGCTGGTGTTAGGATTAGTTAGAACTTAGTTAATGAGTAGTTAAGTTAAATTAGTCACTTAGTTACCTCTCTCCTTCCCTACTAGCATAGGACATAAAAACATAAAAGCTATAAAAATCATATGCCTCAAGCTTACTTAACCATATAATCATGACATATAGGTAAGCTTGGGAAGATAATGATCAAGTAACCCATCCTTGTTCCACAAGGGCGTATAAGCACTTAGTCCTTGGAATTCAACCAGATCGAGCGTGAAACACTCATATTTGTATGGTTGAGCGTAGGGGTACCTTGCCACTCATCACCATTCAATGAAATTACTCTTTTTGACTTCGGTGAAGGAGTTCAAAACTAGAACTTGCAGTCCACAATTCATAATTTTTTTTCTAGCAAGAATGGATCCAATGATAAAGAAGGATCCAAAGGAGCAAGTCAAGGCAAGGATGCAGATAGAAGATAAGATTATGATCATGACCACGATCATTGAAGAGGTGGTAGTAGGCACTGTGATGATGCTAGTCCTTCTTCCTCTTCACCTTCATCATCATCATCATCATCTTTTTCTACCTCTGATCGTAACTGCAAGAGGCACGACCATGATGAAGGTGACTGATAGGACCAAAATGATTGAAGGGACCATTGAGCAAGGTAAGATCAACGGTGCAAACATTCAAGAGAGACGTGCCACCATGAATAAAGAAGTAGTAGAGGGCATCATAGGCACTATAATCATGTTCTCAATGAGCCTTTTCTTGCTACCTAAAGTATGCTAAAAATTGTAGAGGTAGTATGAATTTGAACAAGACATGTGAAGGATAGTCAAATCAAAAGGCTAGACATGAATAATATACCTCGGTTCAAAAGGGGATATAACTTAGATTCATAGAATCATCTTCAATCTTTTCAAGATGCATGTGCCTTGCAAAATATAGGGAATGAATGGCAAAAACTTAAGTTTTTCCCAAGGACACTCATTAAAAAAGTAGAAAATTGGTATTGGTCCTTAAAACTAGAATCTATTAGATGATGGAGTACAATGCTTAAGTTGTTCAATGACAAATATCAAACATACTCTAGAGTGTCCAACTTGAAAAGGTAAATCTTAGGATGGAAACAAGAAACACACGAACCCCTGGATGCTACCATCAGTCGATACTATTCCTTAATGCACAAAATATCTTGGCCATGGTTATTCTTAACTAGATCAACTTTTCCACATTGTAGATGGACTTTAATCTAAAATGAGGAGAATCCTTAGCATCTATGCCCAAGGGAAACTATCAAAATTAAGTGTCTGTCAGATCCAAAGATTGATTGAGTAGGTAGCTAAAGAGGAAGGTGAATTAAGAAAATGAGAAAGTGCAGAGGAGTATAATAGTGTTTCTTCCATTCGCAAGAGGGAGGTTTGATTTTATGATAGTGAGGAAGAAGCAACACTTGATAAGGTGGTGAATAGGAAAGCCTTACCACTTTAGAAATTTCAATTTGAAATTATGGCCAAGGTTGATTAGTTATGGGACTCCATGAATAGTAGATTTCAAGCTGTCCTAAAGATTATTGAAGAGTCTAAAGAATAAGATAGTGATCATGACCATAGGAGGCACAAGGAAGCTAAACATGCCTATCAAAGAGGTAAGGGCAAGATTTCTACAATAGAGAAAGTTGCGGGAAGCGAATCAGATGATGATGGTGGGTGTGACATCTGCAATTATGAACATCCTAAAGGATGTTATCCTATTTTGTCACACTTACAGGAATACAATGTGGATGCCTTGAATCCATGATTAGCACAAAGGTAAACACCTAGACGATTGCCTTATCCTCAAGGTAATTCTAGGTAATTTTACTAGCAACAATAGTATTATCCAAGTGGAACTCCACCACAACCATATGAGAAATATCAACAGTGGTAGCAACCATAGTCATGGGTGTTGGCACCATCAAGGCAACAATACCCTTACCAACAACTTGGTCCATATGGATATTACTTTATGCAACCTCTGTCTCCATGTGACTCCTCTAGTCACATTTCTACTTTCCAATCTGACTGCCACACTTTTGATTATTATCAAAGTTATTATCTACATGCAAGAAGGGATACCTTTTACCCTTATCCTCCTCTTGTTCTTGCACATTGTCCTCCTCCATATGCATAGCTACCACTTGCTCCACCTATGCAGGGTGAACTCCTAGCTCAATCACAACAATGCAAGGCTACTAGGGTTGTTAATCTACAAATAGTTCATCAACAGAGTGGTTTGGATACTTGCTCAAAGAAAATACCTTTCTTCTAACCCCGTAACCCACATAAGCCCTTAAATACACCTGTAGTTGACAACCCTATTTCTCCATCTCCTTATGTACCAAATTCCTTTCAGTTCCCTTGAAACTAAACACCACTTAGGATCCATACTGTGATGCTTACTTACATTGTATTTGATTGGATCGATGCTGGAAACCTTCTTAGGAAATTAGCCAATCTTGGAAGTCCTCTTATTTATTTGTAGATTGCTGGGAATGAATTGTGCAAAGCTCTTCTCGACTTAGGTTTTGGTGTCAATCTAATTTTTCATGAAATGTATACTGCATGAAACCTACTCCCTCTTAGGAAGAGCAATATTAGATTAGAATTGACAAACTAGTCCAGCACTATTCCATTGGGATTGGTAGAAAGCATAGTGACCACTATTTGTGGGTGGTCTTATCCTGCTAATTTCCTAGTGATTAAGGTGGATGACTACAACATGGACTAGAAATGGCTAAGCATTGTTGATGTAAAAATTTGCATTAGAGATCTTTCCCTAGAAATATCTAAAGAAAATACATTTGGAAAGATTGAGAAGAAGCGAATTCCATGCATTGCGTACAACGATACAAGGTGTAATTGTGTGTAGAAACTCTGGGCAGTGAAACAAGCATCCATCTTTGCATGCTAGTAGTGTGCACCAAAAGTAGAAATTCAAAGGTGTTTATATGCAACAACCACAAAACAAGAGAACCTCAATGGTTGACCATTGATCCTCAAAGAAGCATAGTTTGCATGGAATTAATTAAGAGCCTGACATGCACATATGTCGTAGGCATGGATGAACTTGAGCAAGTTCATCACCAAGTCTTTGATGATGCAAATGATGATACTTATTAGGGAGAGTTGGAAATTCCTGAAAACTTCAAGCAAGAGCCCCTTGAACTAAAAATGCTACTAATTGGCATGAAATATGTGTTCTTAAAAAATGGGAAGCTGATCATAATCAATGCAAATCTTACTCTAGAAAAAAATAGATGCTATTAAAAGTGGTTGAAAAATGGTTAGCAGCCTTTGCCTAGTCATATCCTGAACTCATAGGAATTGATCCTAGGATATGCCAATTTCGCATCTACATTGATCCGACCATGAAGCCAAAGAGACAACCACAGAGGTGATTGAACACCAAACTAAAGTAGATCGTTAAGGAAGAAATAAAATAACTTCTCAAGGTTGGATTCATTTATCCCATTATGGATAGTGAGTGGGTTAGTCTACTTGTTATCATGCCAAAGAAAGGTGGCAAATGGTGGGTTTGCATCAATTTCTGATTGCTGAATTTGGTAACATTCAAGGATCATTTTTCATTACCATTTGTTGATCAGGTGTTAGACACAATCTCTAGGCATTGCTACTATAGATTCCTAGATGGTTATAATGATTATAACCAAATCCAAATCATCCCAAAGGACCAGGCCAAGATAACATTCATGAGTCCTTAGGGAATATTTGCATATTGCAAGATGCCATTTGGTTTATGCAATGCCCCTACTACATTCCAATGATTGGTTCTAAGAATTTTCAATAGCAAATTGGTACCGGTGTGGAAGTCTTCATAGACTACTTCTCTACCTATGAAGCTACATTTAAGTAATCCTTCAATTTCCTTGAGCAAGTATTGAAACGATGTGTTGAGATAAACGTCAAGCTCAATTGGCAAAAGAGTTATTTAATGGTCTAGGAAGGCATTGTATTAGGGCATATAATATCATAAGAAGGAATTGAGTTAGACTTTGAAAAAATAAAGGTCATCCAAGGAATAACATGCTAACTAGAAATCGTCAAAGATGTTTGATCATTCCTTGGGTATACTAGCTACTATTGGCGACTCATAGAGAATTTCGCTATGATCACAAAGTTGTTGATAGAGTTAACAAAGAAAGATGCTCCATTTTTTTGGACTGTAGAATGTAAAAAAGCATTCCAACAGCTGAAAGAGAAACTTGTAGAAACTCTGATTCTACAAGCACCTAATTGGTCCAAACCATTTCATGTCATGACAAATGCATCAAATTATACCTTGAAGTTGTGCTTGCACAGATGGATGACAAGAAATGTCCATACTACATCCACTATGTAAGCCAAAGCATTGTGGGTGCACAACTGAACTACACCACCATAGAGAAAGAATTAATTGCAGTGGTGTTTACTCTAGAGAAGTTCAGGTACCATGTGCTTGAATATAAATTTTTTATGCACACAGACCACATCGCCATCTACTTCCTAATGAATAAGCCAATGGTGAGCCCCTATGTCATATGGTGGCTAGTGATCTTACAAGAATTTAATCTTATGATGGTAGATCAAATGGGTACTGAGAATGTGGTTGCTAACCACTTGTCTCAGTTATGATGGAACAACAAAGAGGAAGAAATCCCATTATCTAATTTGTTCCTTGATGAACTCCTCTTTGTTGGGGCTATAATTGAATAATTTCCCAATGACCCTAAATGGTATGATGGCGTTCTCACCTATCTTCTCACTCAAGAGATGCCAGAAGGGTTGGATCATCAGAAGAAACAATAGTTTCTTTCCTAGGTGAAATGCACCTTTACAAGGTATGCACCGATGGCCTGGTTTGATTGTGTGTCCCTGATGCTGATTAATTGTGCACTCTCTAAGATGTTCATGAAGGTCTTTGTGGAGGTCACTATGCTGAGAGATGCATGGCCATTAAAATCCTGATGGCAGGGTACTATTGGCCAAGAATCTTCCACGATGCTCACCAATATGTCTTCTCTTGTGAATGATGCCAATGAAATGGTGGAATGACTGCTCGAATGGAGGGACCTTAACAATGTATTCAACCACTTGAACCCTTCAACATCTAGGACATTAACTTCATGGGTCCCATCACACCCATGTAAAATAGAAAGGTGTACATCATAGTCACTATTGATTATTGTACAAAATAGGTAGAAGTAGCGGCCATCATTGACTGTACATCTTCTACTATTGCTCAACTTATACAAAAAAATGTTGTAAATAGGTTTGGTATGTCACATGCATTAATTTTTGATAATGGAACTCACTTTACAAGCACTGCTTTTTGGAAGCTCATGCAATGCTTAGGGGTTGAACATAAACTTACAACACCCTACCATCCCCAAGCCAATGTTCAAGTTGAGGTTACTAATAGGGAAATCAAAAAGATTCTAAAAATAATTGTCAGCAAATATAGGAAGGATTGGAGCATGAAACTCAATGATGCCCTATGGGCCTACTGATCAACATGGGCCTACTCATCGGTATTCTCCCTATGAGCTTGTGTATGAAAAATTACCAACATTTCCTATTCAATTCAAGCTTTATACACTTTCAATAGCCTGTGATCTCAACCTTGAATTAAGTATAACATAAAAAGAAAAAATTAATAAGTCTCAACCTGCTAGACAAAAATTGATTAGTAGCCTTGTTATTTAATGAACTGCATAAGGCATTCAACAAAAAGTGCCATGACCTTAAAATTAAGAAAGTCAAATTTCAACCAAGAGATAAGGTTCTCTACTAGTATCCCACACATGTACCTCAATGAACTAAATTTCAGACATTGTGGGAAGGACCTTAGATAATTTATGAAACTTTTCCTTCTAGAACCATTGTGATTTATAAACCTAAAAGCCCTGACAAGAAATAGTTGGTCAACATACAATAAGTTAAACCTTTCCATGAGCATAAGCCAGCTAATACAATAAACACCTCATCAAATGGACAACCATGCTCAATATTTTAGATCTCCTCCTTTTAACTTAGTCATGGGGGAGATGGCCACCCATGCTAACCATATAAGTGGCTCCTTAGTTTTTCATATTTTAGTTTTACAACTTTTTATTTTACACATTCTTTATTTTACACTTTTTTTTCTACATTATTAATTTTTAAAAGTTTTTGTTTTACAACATTGTTAGTACGTGTTTCTTTTTCTTGAATATTTCACAATTTCTTATATATTTTTCTTTATTGGGATGTCATTTTCTTATTCTTTTTTAATAATAAGCATCTTATTGCCAATTGGGTACAGTGTGATTTAATTGATGTCAGTACATATTATTTAGTTATTTGATTATTAGTGTTTGGATTTTAGTTTTGAATTTTGTTACTCATAACTAGGACATGGTTTCTTTGTCATGAAACAGGTAATGAATCCTCAACATCCACCCATCCACAAACTCTATGGTTTTCTTAGTTTTGGAAATGTGTAGTCCTTTTTTCATTAATAAAAATATAAAAAATTTGTGGCTTTGGTAGTTTTCGGATTTGGAAAGGATTCAAAGGTTTTAATAGGGTGTGAATTCAAGGATATTTAGTATTCTTTGTGCCTTTCTGATTGCCTGGCTGCATGTGTGTTTTTATGGATTTCTTACCATTACATGTCAACCAATAAAGGGAAGTTGAATAAGTCTTTGCATGGTGTGGTTCTTATAAAAAAAATGATGAGAATTCAAAGCATACCTCTTAGAAAAAATAAATAGGCTATAAGTACTAGTTATGGGACTAAAAAGACATGTTACCCATGCCTAAAGGTCCCCTCTAACTAAGGCCCTTCACTTTCTACTTCTCTTTTCTTCTATAATAAGGAATAGTGGTTGTTCTTTGTGAGCACTCTTGTGTCTTAGGGGGGTGGAATGGTCATAAAATGATGATGCGATGTCACAAAACATGGTTGGTTTTGGTTTGGAGTAATGATGGACTTTATTAGGTCATTTAACCACAAAATTCACAAGGAACTTCATGTGACCTTAATTAGAAACTCCATTCCACTCTCTTTCATCCATCTATGCTTTCCATATTTCACCTCACTATTGATTTCATGTTCTTGTTTGATGTCCTAGTTTGATGTGTCAAAATTCTTAGGTAGTTTCTTTTAGGTTTCTATACTTAACCTTTCATAACCATTAATCATCCATGGAGCTGACGGACTCTTTGGTTTGAAGTTATGCAAGGGCAATAAAAGGCCTGTGCCTAATTTGGGAAGGACCCACTTGCATATCTTTTTGTTGGGTTAGTTAAGTTTTTTATCCTTAAACATTCTCTTAATCAAATCCTTTTTAGCTCCCCATCAATGACATCCAATTGTGCACATCTTCATAACATGTTTTAATGCAATTCTTTTTTTATTATTGTGAGTTCTTAAACCCTCTCCAAGCATTTCATCTTGTTTGAACTTTTTCAAATTTAATGGAATGCTTATCTATTTTACCCTATTTGTTAGTCTTCCTACTAACATTACTAAAGGAATCAATCTATCACAATCACAACCTAACCAAGTGTAACCATCGATGAGACAAGGTACTTAACAGCCATGTGTTACACATTTCATACTAATTCATGATTCTGTTGTGATTATAGTGGAAAGCATGGATTGGAAGCAAGATTATCTTCACCATGAATGATGATGCAGTACCACACGACAAGGAATTTTCATGATCATTGGATCTTCTCTCTTGCTCTTTAGCTGCCAAGAGGAGTTGGATGTTAGTTTCATCCAAGGTGTTCTCTTCTCTTGTTATGAACATTCAATTTTGTAAATGATTGTAATCCATAAACTTGGGCACTTAGAGTTTGCTTGTTCCATCTGAGTCAGCCTGTATGTTAGTTCATTGATGAGACCTGAATTGCACATAGTGCTGATAGTCATGATATCACCACCCTGTTGTATCATAGCCCTGTTGTATCAGTTGCCGTGATATCACCACCCTGTCGTATCAGAGTCGCGATATCGCGTACGCGATATCGCGTCCGACGTGATATCGCATCCCCCGTGATATCGCATACGCGATATCACAGTCAGCCGTAATTTCTATAAATAAGAGGTGGCTCTCCCTCATTTCCATCCAAGGTTTAGTGTAGCGAAGCTCTGGCAGTTTGATCCCTCCAGAGTTATAATTTTCCCATGTCTGCCCGCAGTGTGGTGAATGTAATTGTACGATGTCTTTATTCGAGTGTGCCGTACTTGGACACGCACATGATCGGCAATAAAGATCGAGATTACTTCATCATTGCAGCATTCACTTAGTTTATTTATTTGTTATTTATTTAATGTTATTTATTGCTTTCATAGCGCGGTGTGAGTACGACTTAACTACGAGCATCTACGGGTGTGTACGGCTAGTTAAGGAATCGGTTACTCATCGCGATTAGTTTCTCACCCTTAAACTCCTAGAAGCGGAACGAGTACGACTTGATTACGAGCATTTAAGTGTGACTGCTTGGTAGCCCAGTGGTGTAGCTAGGGGGATCTACGCTTGGTAACCCAGTGGCGTATTTGGGGTCTGCGCTTGGTAATCCCAGTGGCGTACCTAGGCCTATGCTTGGTAGTCCCAGTGGCAGTCGTGCACGAAGTCCAAGATGTGTACGGTTGATCAAGGAATCGGTTGCTCGTCGCACTTAGGCTAGATTAGATTTTCTTACCCTTTTCCTCTTAGCTTAGAATTAGTTAATATTATTTTCCACTGCCATCAGGAGTAGCGTTAGAATTAGAACACATCATACACCTCATCTAGACTAAACCATACGTGACATATGCAAAACTAGTCTAGATGGGAAGACAGCGAACTGCGACCTAAGGCTAACTATCTAGGTGCCACAACTAGTCCATCTGCGGAGTTCGACCGGATCGCGCGTGCGACGCTCGTTTCGTATGGTTGAGTGTAGGGGTACCTCGCCACTCATCATTGGCGCCGTTGCCGGGGATGGTGCTAGTTATCTAGATTAGTTATATCATACAAGGTTGCTGTATAGAACTTAACGATATATCTCTTAAAAAGAAGAATTATAAAAAGTCACATAAATTCGCACACAACAATGTCTCTCCGACAAGACGATAATAACGCCACACTTAGTGAGGATGTTCATTGGAGAACCAATGAGCTATATGACGATGAAAGTTGGAGTATACAACCTGAAGTGGGAGTTTCCTATAAGAATGAACAAAAACAACGTCATCATAACACACGAAGACATAACTTACCAGATGACGATGAACCCCCACTGGCCACTACGAGCTTCACGCAAATACAAGAGGCTGTTCGAATCTCACGTAGGCATCGTAAAGAGAGCCGACTACCCAGGCTCGATTTAAATAACTTTCCTAAATTTTCAGGAGGCTATGACTTAGATCCGCATCAACATTTACTAGCCTTCTACAATGCCTACACATGGAATAACATTGACAACAATTGGCAAAAAATGAAGCTCTTTCCTATGACACTCATTGACCAAGCAAAAGTATGGTATAGATCATTAAAACCAAATTCGATACGATGCTGGTAAACAATGGTAGAAGTCTTTAACGAAAGATATTAAACCTACGCAAGAGTGTCAGCCTTGAGGAAACAAATCCAAGGATGGAAACAAGAACAACATGAACCCTTGGACATGGCCTTAGAAAGGTATTACGCATTGTTAAACAACTGTCCAAGCCATGGGTTTTCCGAGGAAAGGCTAATGTACCATATCATTGATGGGCTACGTAATGAAACGAGAGAGACCTTAGGAACGTATGCCCGAGGTCAATTATACAACCTACGAACCCATCAAATCCAAGAGCTTATTAAGCGGGTAGGAAAAGAAGAAGGAGAAATAGCTACATGGGAGAGTGTTGAAAAACATCAATGGGACCAAAATCTTAACTCAACAAAGGTCCATGATCATAACAAGGAGAGATCAACAAATCTCAAGGTGGAAACATCATCTTTTCCAATACAACAATTGTTAGAAGAAGCTGAGGCAAAGATCAATAAGATGTTGGAATGGATGAATCAAAAGTGTGGAGAATGTATCAACAACATTGGAGATAGAGTTTTCACAACCCAAGAAGCAGGGCGAAACCATAGACATTCGGAAAGAAGGAATGAAGGGAATAAGTGCTCAACTACCAATCATACATATGAATGCAACATATGCCTGTACGATCACCCCAAAGGCCAATGCCCAATACTGTTACATCTACATGAGCATTGGGGAAACACGTTACATCCAGAGTTCGTACAGAGATACTGTGTTAGAACACAGTGGCAATAATCCCAGTCATGGGGGAATCCACCCTTAGACTGGAGGCACCCTTCACATTTTCCGAATCCAAATGCTTATAATGTCCAACATCCTGTTTCTTCAACTGGGCCACCATACTCTATCTCATCACAATACCATTCTTCACAATACCATCAACCCATTCCTCCAACACAATCACCTCCTTGTGCACCTTATCCTCCTCCTAACTTTCAACATTCTTATCCTTTCCCTCCTTCCACAATGCCACCAACTGTTCCTCAGGTGTTTGTACCACTGCAACCCATGAACAACACTTGTGTTGCTGCTACTAACTACAGTGAAGAGCCTCCTCAACATCAAATACGTCCTTTCTTTAAACACGGCCGTAAGAAGGGACAACATAACTCTGAGGCCACTGCATCTTCCAACCTAGCACAAGTCCAACAATGTGGTGCATCCTTACCTTCGAACCCAGCGCCTCATGTACCTTCATCAGGGCCAACAACTAACACTCGAATAACCACAAGGCCCAATGAACACAACCATGGGAGGCATCCGTCCAATCCTTGCATACCACCTAACAGTCCTAACCATCATAGTGGGTCATCTTGTTATCCGGGAACTACATCGTATGAAGTGCCCCACTGTGTTTATTACAAAGTGCATAAAATCCAAGGGGATAAGTTTGGACCGGTGTCAATAATTCCAATATGCAAGGATCCTCATTTTCCATTAATTAATCCTAGCCATACTCAACCGTTTAGTTATGGGGGATATCCCCCATTTCAATAACAAGCTGGATTAATAAATATTTTTAATTTTCTTTAATTTTACAACTTTTAGATTTATCTTTTTGTTTGTTTTGTATTTTCATGCTTGTGTAAGTAATCTCATCTACGAATAAAACACTCATGTGGATTGTTGGTTGAGATGTGTTTTATGTTATTAAGTCATGAGTGATCAATTATTTGAAACAGTGAGCCCACTACATCCACTCATCCACTCTATAAATAAAGAGGTTCTGTTCTAGGGTACAGTGATATTCTTGAAATTTCTAAACTTAAAATTAAATTTGTGTTATTGTACTTAGAATGAAGAAGGATGGACCAAGAGGGAATGATTAGGGTGTGACATCAAGGGGACTTGTGGATTCTCTTTTGTGTCATCTGTGGGTGTTATCATGTAACTTGGTTGTACTAAGATCCTTGTAGATCTAATGAAGAATGGGAGTAAGAGTAATCAAAAGGGCACTCAAAATGCTAAAGCTGTTCTAGGGGGTCCCACTGGAAAGACATGCACCCATGCCTGATGGTTGGCGGCTTCTCTAGATTCAGTAAAGTGAAAAAGAAGAAAAAAAAGAAGAAGCAAAGTGCCATAAAATAAAAATCACTCCTCCCTTGTACTAAACGCCAAGTGATCATATGCCTTGTTGTTATGGTACTCTCATAGTTGTTCATCATGGGATGAAACAATGCGATGTCACTATTTAGAGGAATGGACTTGGTCTTGATCTTGGAATGACGGGTTAATGACACATTAATCATGCTTTACACGCAGGATTCATTGTGCCTTGCGATAGTTACCTCATGTCCCGATCTCTACGATCTCATCTCATTGTTCGTGTAATTATAGCTCGTGTCTTGTGTAGCATAGAATTTTCATCTCATTCCGGTGATATTTATATGTGTGTGTTTTGTGGAGTTAGTGCAGATTACAATTAACCCTTCTAGTGCCCACGGACACTTTAAGTGTGATTACACAAGGGAATAATAGGTTGAAACCTGCTTTGGGGAGGACCCACTTGTGTAATTTTGTTGTAATCTCCATTAATTCTCTAGCTAGAACACACAATCTCTTACCCTCAGCTTAATTTTTCAATTGATTTTCTTTCCCTTATTACCATTACATAGCCTGTTTCTCTACCATCTGAGGTCCTTATTGATAAATTCCACACCATCAAAATTTTCGTGCCTTCAGAACTAGTTGAATTACCCTAGAACCCTTTAACAATTGTCCATATGTCCTTAGTTTACATTGTTTAATTTCAAAGATATATTAAATATTCGGTACATTCTCTAAGTGCCCTAACTTCAATAAAAATCTATATATACATGACCCCCCTGTGCTAATCAACATATCTCGCGCGCTGGTACTCCGATTTTCATTTCGTCTGAACCTACTTGACCCTGGAGTGTCAGCTTAGTCGTGGGGGAGGGGGCACATGCCGAATAGTGCATAAATTTTTTGAAATTTATCATCGCCTGAAGGACATCTTTAAGGGTAATTAGTTCTAAAATTAAGAGTCGAATGTGTCAAAAACAATTTCATCCCCTTCGTTATACCAGAAAATTAAATTTGGAAACCACCTAAGCAACAAGGACTCAACACTCTAATCTTTCGGGACATGTTCTTCTAATAATTAACATTACATGAAAATAAAGTAAATCTATTAAGGCAAGTAGTAAGGTATAACCTAACTTTGGTAACAACCTTACTAACGATTGGTCCCGTGTGATTGCAGATGGCCTCGAAACGTGGATAACAGAAAGGTCCTGCTCAAGGTGCGATCGAACGAGCTTAGAGAGAAGGAAGACAAGATCCTGCCGGACAACATGCAGAACAGGAGGAATAATCATTCAGCATTCATTAAGAACATCCTCCTACCATACGGTCTGGGCAGGCAGAAGCAGGAGANTAAGAACATCCTCCTACCATACGGTCTGGGCAGGCAGCAGCAGGAGATACCCTCTCTGAAAGCGGTACCTGGTACTTAGGGGAAACGTACCAATTTTGACACAATGAAGAAGAAGGCACCATGGTTAACATTTGTGGTGTGACTATTGATTTCTCTGTTCAAGCCATTTTGGAAGTATTAAGCCTTCCAAATACAAGGCCAAAGGTTGCTCAGAACCAGCTGGACACTTTCAGAACTAAGCAACTTAGTAACTATTGATAGAGAATAAAAGGGTGGCAGAAGAAAAATAGAAGGCTTTTCGGGTTGCCTCTATGGCACAAGTGCAAACTTACATGCATGCCAAGGCACTTAAGGCCTTACAAGAGGAGAAACTCCAGGCTGTACTTCAACACCAGCAAGCTTCAAAGCCTGGAGTGCAAGAAAAGGGAAAGACATCAATGGAGGAGCCACCACCACCAGGAACTACATGAGTTCCACCATTTTTGTAAATATTCTGTGTGTTGTGTCCTTTTTTGTTTTCTTCCCACACTGCGGCATCATCCCATTTCTTTTTCCAGTTAATAATCCCATACCTATCCACTGTGTAATCACTGTAACTCGAGGACGAGTTTTCATTCAGTCGTGGGGGTATGATGAGACCTGAATTGCACATAGTGCTGATAGTCATGATATCACCACCCTGTTGTATCATAGCCCTATTGTATCAGTTGCCGTGATATCACCACCCTGTCGTATCAGAGTCACGATATCGCAAGGGCTGCGATATCGCGTAAGCAATATCACGTCCTTCCCTGCGATATCGCGTACGCAATATCGCAGTTAGCCGTAATTTCTATAAATAAGAGGCGGCTCTCCCTCATTTCCATCCAAGTTTTAGTGTAGCAAAGCTCTGGCAGTTTGATCCCTCCAGAGTTAGAATTTTCCCGTGTCTGCCCGCAGTGTGGTGAATGTGATTGTACGGTGTCTTTATTCGAGTGTG
>MNCI01004586.1:453678-533584 GCA_015680685.1 Gnetum montanum
TTTCGTATGGTTGAGTGTAGGGGTATCTAGCCACTCATCATTCATACTCCCATACCTTTCCAATATTTTGTAAGGAACTTGTTCCTTTTCTTCATCACCCGAGGACGAGTTTTCATTCAGTTGTGGTGGTATGATGAATCATGTTTTGTCAAAGTGCAAGACATGATCTCAAATATATGATATTGTAGTGTATATGCCAGCTTATAAATATAGCACTTGGGTTCACGATTTTCATATAGTTTTTTTTCATAGATAGTGAAGCTCTTGTAGTTTGCTTTCTTCAGTGTTAGAATATTTTCTGAGTGCCCGTAGTAGGAGTTTGAGTGTGTACAAATATTTATTTGAACACTGATGTACTTGAGAACAGTTGTATGAAAGGAATAAAAATGAACCCTTTTGATCATCCTTGCAGCACTAAGAATAGATTAATTTTTTCTTGATGCATTTAATACTCATGCACTTTATTTTGATGCACTTTACTTTAATGCACTTAAATTAAGTAATTAATTTTTAGTTGTTAATGAACACAAGCACAGCCACTTTGAGCATACATATAGCACTTGGTAACCCAAAAACATGTAACATTTGGTAATTGAGTAGTGCTATATGCATTTAGGATGTGTCCAGGAGAGTGGAAATGGGTACTTGTGTTAGGCTAACTAGGCAGTAGATGAATTACATCCTAAATTACTCTACCTTTCATTATTGTTCTAGGCAATTAAACTTATAAAATAAAAAATGATAAAAATCATATACCTCAGTTGCACTTAACCATATAATTATACCTCATGAGTGGAACTAAGAGGACAATGATTGTTCCAATTAGATTTTATGTATTAGAAACCAATGTACTTAAGAACTTAAGGTCTATGAAATATGACCAAATCATGCGTAAACGTTTGTGATCCATATGGTTGGAAGTAGGGGTATCTCGTCGCTCATCCCATACCTTTAAACTTTTAGAATTTTCATGACATACTAGGAATTTTTTTACAAATACTTATTTGAACCTTGGATTTATATGAAAGCTTATTTGGTTGAAGAATCACCATCGCCATCATCATCCTAACCCTATTTCAACTACACTAGATTGGATATATGAGATCTTTTATGCCATTTGATTTTTTTAAGAGTCAAATAAAGCATTAATACCCAAATCTTAGATGTTTTTCTTTATGTAAGCAAACCAAGTTTGTTTTAGTCTACCTCTTTATTCATTTCCTTCAACTTTAATGAAGTGACCTCTTATAATAGAAGCGTTCCCTGGCCTTCCTAACACATGACCAAGCCATCTAATATTTTTATTATTCTTCAAATTTATGGAAGCTACTTCTAGAATTCTTTTAATAAGAGAATTGTTGATTTGATATTTCCTAGTCATACCCAACATCCACCTTAGCATACATATCTTTGCAACATGAATACATTACACTTGAATTTTTTAATATGCTAACATTATGCATCATAAAGAATCATAGGGTTGATAGCAATTCGGTAGAACTTAGTCTTCAAACTAATGGGGATTCTTCTCTCACAAAGCACATCATTAGCTTCTTGTCATTTCCTCAACCCTGCTTTAGTTATGTTTATCACATCATTATTAATCTCATCATCCACTTGAAGCACAGATCCTACATATTTGAATTGCTTTACATTGAGTAACTTATTTATTTTGGATTTTAATCTTCATTTCTTCATTACTCTTTTTTCATTAAAAGTGCACTAAATTTATTTCATTTATTTCAACTAATGTTTAATCCTTTTGATTCAAAAGTGTTATTCTAAGTCTCCGATTTTGTTAACAAGAATTTGTTAGATTCATCCATAAAAAAAATATCATTAGCAAAGAACATACATTAAGGGATATCATCTTGAATATCTTTGGTTAGTTTATTCATAATAATGAAAAACAAATAAGGGCTTAGAGTTGATCTTTGATGTAACATGGTCTTCACTGGAAGATCTAATGTCTCTATAGAAATAATGTGAAGTTGAGTTGTTGCTTTTACAAATATGTCTTGAATAGCCTTTATGTACCTAATAGGAATATCCTTCCCATTTAAAATTCATCAAATAATACTCAAGGAACTCTATCACAAGCTTTATCCTAGTTGATGAAAATCATATGAAAATTTCTTCTTTTGCACCTAAATTTCTTGATCAAGTTTCATAGCAAGAAGATAACTTCCATAGTTAATCCTTTAAACATAAAACCAAATTGATTCTTTGATAAAATTGATTCTAGCCTGAAGAGATATTCTATAACCCTTTCCTTAACTTCATGGTATGGCTCATAAGCTTGATGCCTCTATAATTCCCATAGTTTTGGACATTTCCATTATTCTTGTAGATGGGTACTATAGTGCTCCTCCTTTAATCATCTAGCATTTTCCCTTTTAATTTTTTTTTTGAACAAATTTATTAACCAAGTAATACCTATATCTCTTGTAGATTTTCATATCTTTATAGAGATACCATTATGTCTCATCACTTTACCATTTTTCATCTTCATAAGATCTTTCTTTACTTCAAATACAAAAATAAAAGTTGTCATTGTTACATTCAATTCTAGGTCTTCAACTTAAATTCTTTAATAAGTAGCCATTGAACATAGATCCCCCAATACTCTTAATATTTCTTTGTATGTAAGAAAAATCCTTTCATCATCAGACATTTTGTTGAAGGATATGTTTATCTTCATAAGGACTTTGATTACTTCAAACACAAAAATGCAATTTGTCATTACTATATTCAATTTCATGTCTTCAACTTCATCTTTGAAAAATTCTTTGTTATGTAGCCCTTAAACATAGGTCCTCAACACTCCAATATTTCCTTGTTTGTGAACAAGATCCTTTTATTATTAAACATTTTGTTGAAGAATATATTAATGTATTCAAATTAGCATCAGCTCATGCAAATAATATTTTATAAGAATCAAGCATTTAGATTGTATTTGAGAAATTGAAAAGATGTTATACATATTTTGTAAGTTATTGATGATAGGATCATATTTTAGTATAAGATTTAAGTTTTGAAGATGCTTTTATCAAAATGATGATTTTTTAGCTCACCATGAGTCATGGTTGATTGATCATGAGAAAACCATGAGTCATGGTGATGAGTCATCAATTGGTTGCATCAACATAGACCCATCAATGCAACCTTCTTGACACATAAGATGATGCATCAATGCATTTGCATCAATGGAGTATCATGTCATGCTTATATAAATGCATGTACCCACAACATTGATGGCACATTATGTCATTTGTGTAGCCAAGTTCTTGTAGTTTTTTTCCATCAGAGTTGGAATATTTTTTGAGTGCCTACAATAGGACTTCAAGAAATTATGTGGATCCTTATTTGAGCATCATTGTACCTAGATACATTAATGTAATGGAAATAAAGACAATATTCTTGATACTCCTTATAGCACTGAGAATAGATTAATGTTTATTTTATGCACTTTATTATTAATGCAATTTACATTCTTGTCGTTAGCTAATTAATGCACTTGATAATGAACACATACGTACGACCACTTCGAACATACCATTTAATGCTTGGTAATCCTAGCAGTGGCTAATTGGTATGCCCAATGATAGACACTTGATAACATAGTAGCACTAAGACGAGTTCAAGATGTGTATGGAAAGTGGGCCTAGATGCTTATGTTAGGCTAATTAGTTAGGAATCATAAAATAGTTAAGTAGTGAATTTTCCAATTAATTATCTTTACTTCAACACTTTAATTAAATAAATAGAAATATAAAATACAAATAAATATCATATGCCTTAGGTCACAATTAACCATACAAAAGAGCTTAAATAAATGAGAGCTAAGAAGATAATGATCATAATTTCCCAAGTCATTATCTTTGTTTGTTGGCAAACTCAGGTACTAAGTCCATAAAATTTGATTGAATCACTAGTGCACACTTGTGATTTGTATGGTTGAATGGAGGGACTACTTGCTACTCATCATTGGTTTTATTGTTGGGGACTCAGTATAGCTAAGTGTGCTAAGTAGAAAAGATCGTGAATCCTATAAAGATGTTGTAAAGATCATTAAATGATGAATCATTAAGAATATAAAAGCAAAAGCACATTATTTTTAACAAAGACTAATATGGCTTCTTCTTGTAGGGATGAATCTTCACTAGCTATAGGTAGAACCAATCATAGATAGTAGGTTTAGAAAATGCCCCAACAACTTTGAGTAGTTTACATCCATCTGGATCCTTATGCTCTGAATTTCATCTTCATGCTTCATCAGGATGAGTAGTTGCGATGGAGGGACATGGAAGGTAACATTGTGTTACCTCTTGATTAATCTATTCTTGCAATGTTGGTGAACAACCTGATCCAATTGGGCATTGCTAGACTTAATGATGAATATGAAGTCCAAGACCACCTCTATAGAGATTATCATCCCACTGATGCCCAACGGAGGAAGGATCAACAAACGGAAATGGAAAGAGGGTCCCCACCTAATTATTCTTGTAACAACACAAGGAAGGTGAGGACTTCTTTTTAGGTGGCTCCCAATACATAGATTCTTCCCTTTTCTTTGATGGGAAGACCCTTAACCAATGGTTATAATCAATTGTGGAAAACCTTAGTGATAGAAAGTATGGTTCTTAGGATTAGGGGGCCTCGAAAGATTGTAGCCATAGTCAATCATCCAAAAGTAAGAGTAATGAAAAACACTAAGAAAAAGATAAACATAAGAAATAGGGTAGGGATTGAAGAAGAGAATCTTACAAGCACCATTTTGGTGTTGATTCTCTTTCTTCTTCACCCTCTTCATCATTATCATTGTCTTTCTTTTCTAATTCTAATAGCAAAAGTAAAGGCTAGCAAAATAGAAAGAATAGTAGGGATTGTGATGGAGATGAATGGCAGGATAGGGATGATTGCAAATCCCATTAAGATAATAGAGAGTAGGGGTAGGAACAACAATAGGGGAGGAGCATCACAAAGAAAGAAGGCATAGTAGGACTTACCATAGGCATCATTGCCATGATAGGGGCCATTGAGATTGTTAGGACTATGATGAGCCTCTGTTGCATACCAGGAACATGTTGAATATTTCAAAGGCAATTAGGATTCCAACTAGGCACTTGAAGGATAGTTGCATCAAAATGTTGGATATGAACAATATTCCTAGATTTGAGGGGGGTATATAACTTAGATTCACAAAATCATTTGCAAGCCTTTCATGAGGCTTGTGCCTTGAAAAATATTGAAAACAAATGGCAAAAGCTTAAATTATTCCCTAGGATACTCATAAAAGAAGCTAAAAGTTGGTACTAATGCTTAGAATTGGAATTTATTTGTCGATGGAGTACAATGCTAGAGCTATTCAACAATAAGTATCAAATGTACTATAGGATGTACAATTTGTGGAGGAAAATCCAAAGTTAGAAATAAGGTAATCATGAGTCCTTGAATGTTGCCTTGGGTTGGTACTATTCTCTATTGCATAAATGCATAGGCCATGGATACTCCCAATGGAATCAGCTATGCCACATCATAGATGAGCTTAGAGCTGAAACAAGGAGAACTCTTGGGATTTATGCCCAAGGGTAACTTTCTGAGCTAAAGATCCATCAAATTCAAAGGCTCATTAATCAAGTGGAAAAAGAGAAAGGAGAACTAAAGAAATGGAAAAGTGTAGAGAAATACAACAGAGACCCCTCCATTCACAAGAGGGGGATCTATTTATGTGATAATGAGGAGGAGGCATCGCTTAATGAAGTGATGTAAAGGAAAACCTTGTCAATGTAGAAATTTGTTATCAAAATATCAGCTAAGGTAGACAAGTTGTGGGACTCCTTAGATGAGAAGTTTCAAACCTCTCTAAAGATTGCAAAAGAACATAAAGACCAAGGAGCTAGTTATCATGAAAGAAGAAATAAGAAGGATGGTAAATAGGGATATCAAAAAAATAAGGGTAAAGCTGCAATAGTAGAGGAGGTTGTAGATTTAGAAATTGATGATGACAATTATGAAATTTACCAATATGAACATCCTAAGGGATGCTGTCTAGTGTTGTCACACATACAAGAATTTGGGGTGTATACTTTGAATTCTAGATTAGCAAAACAACAAGCACATAGGAGGTTGCCTTATCCACAAGATAACTATCAGTAATAATTGACCCAACAAACATACAATCCAAGTAGAGCACTTCCTGAACCTCAAGAGCAATACCAGCAATGGCAACACCCATAATTGTTGGGGATGCCACCAACAAGGCAATAGTATCCTTATTGTCAATCAGATCCCTATGGCTACTATGTTCAGTAGTTGATATTCCCATGTGACTCCTCTAGTCACGCTTCCTTCTCATACTACTATTACGCTCTAGAGTACTATAGAGCACATTCTTTAAGGGGAGAGTCTCCATTTTCCTTCTATGCTCCTCAATACCCATCCACTTTTGCACCATGAGTAATAATACCACTGCCATTTTCTCCATCCATGCAAGGTGAAATACTTCCCTAGTCATAATAAAGAAATGTCACGAGGGCAGTGAACTTATAACTAGCTCCTCATTTGAGTGGTCCTAAACACAAGCCTCATAAAAAAATATTATTTAGAACCAATAGCCCCATAAAGCCCTGTCAAACACTAGTGGTTACTAACCTTGCTACTTCAACCTTTGAAATACATCTCGAGTAGCCTTTAAACTGAAATGCTTCCCAACTCCATACTGTCATGTTAACCCATATGGACATAGATTGGATTAAGGTCGACCATATTTCCAGAAAGAGATATGATCCTAGGAGTCTCCTCATTTACTTATAGATCATGAGAAATAAGCCATGCAAGGCTTTTCTAGACTTAGGTTCTAGAGTTAACTTAATTTCTCAAGAGATGTACAAGGCATGAAACCTGCCTCCCTTGTAAAAGAGCAACATCAAACTAGAGCTAGTAGACTAGTCCATCACTATTCCGTTGGGATTGGTGAAGGACATTATGACCACCATTTTTGGATGGTCATATCCTGCTAATTTTATGGTGATCCATGTAGAGAAATACAAGGAGGACTTCTCTATCATCATGGGAAAAGCATGATTGAGCACCATTGATGCAAGAATAGGAATTTGAGACCTTTCCTTAGAGATTTCCAAGGAAAATGAATTTGGAAAAGTAGAGAAGAAGAGAGTTCCGTATATCATGTACAACAACACAAGGTGCCACTACATGCAGAGATTATGGACCATCCAAGCCACATCACTCCGAGCATGTAATTAATGTGCAAACACTATAGATTTCAAAGGTGCCTGTATGCAACCCCCACTAAACAGGAAGGTACTCAATGGCTGATAACAAATGATGAAGTTGGATTAATAATGTGCATGGAACCAACTAAAATTATTACTAGCTCCTATGTTAAGAGCATGGATAAATTGGAGAAACTTCATTGCCAACTCTCTAATGCAAAAAGTGAAATAGATTGGGGAGAGTTGGAGATTCCTAAAACTCTCAAGCAAGAGCCTCTCAAGTATAAACATCTACTAGTAGGAATGGAATATGCATTTCTCAAAAATGGCAAGTTGGTTATCATCAATGCCACACTTACTCCTCAATAGAAGTAGAAATTGTTCAAAGTTTTGAACAAATGGTCAACAAACTTTGCTTGGTGATACCATGAGCTAATAGGGATAGATCCTTGGATATGCCAACATTGAATCTATGTAGACTCCTTTATCAAGCCAAAAAGGAAACTACAAAAATGATTGAGCGCAATGTTTAAGCAAATTGTTAAGAAGAAGATTGAGCAACTCATCAAAGCAGGGTTCATCTACCTAATTATGAATAGAAAGTATGTTAGTCCACTTGTTATTGTTCCAAAGAAGGAAGGAAAATGGAGAGTCTATATAGAGTTTGAGCTGTTGAATATGAAAACTTACAAGGATCATTTTTCATTGCCATTTGTGAAATAGGTGTTGGACATTATTGCAAGGCATTGTTACTACAACTTTTTGGATGGTGGCTATAACCAAATATAGATTGCATCAAAAGACCAAGCCAAGACTACATCCACAAGTCCTTGGGGAACTTTTGCATATATGAAGATGTTCTTTAGCTTGTAAAATGCTCTTGCCACTTTTCAACAATTGGTCTTGAGCATCTTTTAACAACAAATCAGTAGTAGGGTAGAAGTCTTCATGGATGACTTTTCTACATATGGGGTTACCTTTGAACAAGCCTTGTACTACCTTGAGAAAGTTCTTTAAATGTGTGTGGAGACAAATTTGAGACTTAATTAGCAAAAGAACCATTTGATGATCCAAGAGGACATTGTCTTGGGGTATAGGATTTCAAACAAAGGGATTGAGGTGGACCTGGAGAAAGTACGGGTCATCCAAGAAATAACTAGACAATTAGAAATAGGAAAAGATGTAAGGTCCTTTCTTGGCTATTCTAGCTACTATAAGTGCTTCATTGAAAACTTTTCAAAGATTACTAGCCTATTGGTGAAGTTCACAAAGAAGGATGCACCATTCACCTAGACCAAGGAATGCCAGAGCACATTCCAATAGTTAAAATAAAAAATCATAGAAACTCTAATTCTAGTACTAGACTAGTTTAGGCCCTTCCACATCATGGCCAATGCATGAAATTATGATTTGGGAGTTTTGCTTACATAGTTGGATGATTAGAAACGTCCATACTACATCCACTATGTAAGCGAGAACATTGTGGATATATAATTGAACTACATCATCACTGAAAAGAATTTTATGAATGGTATTTGCCTTAGAGAAATTCAGGCACTATGTGCTTGGATACCAAGTTTTTATGTCACTAATCATAATGCTATCTGGTTCTTGATGAAAAAAATAATGGTGAGCCCCCATGTCATATAGTGGCTAGTGATCCTTCAAGAGTTTGATCTAATGATAATTTATAGAAAGGAGATTGAGAATGTGGTTGCAAATACTTGTCTCAGTTAAGATGAGATAGCAAAGAGGATGAGGGTTCATAATTTGATTAATTTTTTTGATGAACTCCTCTTTGCTGGTGCTTTTGATGTTTAAAATCCCAAAGAATCAAACTAGTATGATCACATCCTCTCCTACCTACTCACTCAAGAGATGCCACAAGAATGGAACAACAACAAGAAATAAAAACTTCTTCATTAGGCCAAGCACTTCATGGAAATCAAATGTAACCTCCATAAGAGTTGTGTAGATGGCCTAGTACGATGGTGTGTACTTGATGCAAATAAACTTTGAGTCCTTCCAGACATGCATGAAGGTGCTTATGAGGGCCACAATGTTGGAAAAATGATGATCATTAAGATCCTCATGACAGAGTATTATTGGCCAATGATCTTCAAGGATGCCCATCACTTCTTCCATTTATGTAACTCATGCCAGCATGATGAAGGGATGACCACACAAATGGAAGGGCTACAACAGTGGATTCAACCACTAAAGCCTTTCGATATTTGGGGGATTTCCTTCATGGGAGACATGAACTCCATGTCAAATGGAAAGGTGTACATAATTGTGGTAGTTGAGTATTTGCACTGTTGGCACATTTTGGCCATTTCATGGAACAGGTGGACTTATTTGCAAATGGTGAGGTACAGAATCCTAATAAACTGAAACTGTTCAAGGAGGATTATGCTCTTTCTCCTGAAGAATTCTGCAACAATTAACTAACCATGAAGTTGGAATAGAAATGAAATTGAAGAGGATGTAATACAATGTTCTTATTGCAGCTACCCATGTTGCTGAATTGAATGTTTTGAAAATCAAGGATGAGGGCATTGAGATTGGTTCTTCAGTAACACTGAAGGACCTTTTCAATGTGCTTAATTAGTGTGTTGACCATTGAAATACACATTAGATATATGCCACTCTAGCATTTAAAAAACAACTCAGATGGTTTGCTGGAAGACCAAAGAAGAGATGGGAAAAAAATTGAAGATTATTTGAAGAAACTACAAATAAACAAAAATTTAGCTCTTCATGGAGACCAATGGCAAAAGAGAACTCATGTAACCAACCTCATTTTGTTGGGACAAGGCTAAGATGATAATGATGATTCTTCTTATTTGAATGATATGAAAATTATAATGCACCCCAAGTATATAGAGCATGCTTATGGGTTGCTTAAACTCTGAGTACCCTTCGATTGACCAAGGCATATTCTTAACACACGTTGCCTCAGCCATTGAAAGGTGATCTTCACCATAGCTTTCAGATTTGCTGCAAATGAGCATGGTTGCAGTAGCAACAGTAATAGGAGGTGGCTTGTTTTCTTGCAAGCAAACCCAGATATGCCAAGGCATTATCAGTGGCTGTCATCAAACATCATGGTGCAAAAGAAGAAGAAATCCAACTGATATCAATCAATATGCCAAACTGTTGTAGTTGTGCGTTGCTGGGTTACATTTGCAGGAAGCACAACAATTGCAAGCTAGATTAATGGTAGTAGGACTAATCCAACAACAACCAAGCGTAAGTTTGTGGACCAAACTTATGAGCCTGTATTGCCTTTGTGGGTTTTTGAACGAAGAACGCAAAGCATTTTAGGAGGGAGAGTTGCACCTTCACAGCAAAATAGATGATGTCTACCTTTGGAACATCATCATCAAAGCTCATGTCCACCATGGCTAGCATCAACAAGCTTTGCTTCTTTTCTATCAAATGCACGTTCATGGATTTTTTGTAGATGCTCACACTTTTTCTAGCACTCTAAAATCATGTGCAGCATTTGGGGATTTGCAGACGGAAAAGCAGATTCATGCCCACATTATCAAAAATGGTTTTGGGGAAAATCACTTCATGGCCACCACGTTACTAGATTTGTATGCTAAATGTGGTTGCGTGGAAGCTGCTTGCTCAATTTTCCAGAGTATTTCAAAGTAGGATTCGGTGCTTTGGGGTGCTCTTTTGGCTGCATATCACAATTGCAGGCATAGTGAGGCCATCAGGGGTTTCCGCAGGTTTCTATAGCAGGGGTTTAGGGTTACAGAGATCCTGCTAGCAAATGTAGCAATGGCGAGTTTGAATTTGAGGCAAGGACAGGAAATCCATGGATTTTCTATTAAACATGGTCATATGTGCGGGAACATCCATCTATGCAATCGGGTTCTAGGTATGTACGATAGATTTGGAAGGGTTAACAATGCTCAGCAGGTGTTTGATGAAATTCCTGCAAAGAATGCGACCTCGTGGGCTTCCCTGATTTTGGCTTATGTCCATGCAAATATGAGATCTGATGCTTTGCAACTGTTTTACAGTAGCAGGATGATTATGCCAAGAATACCTTGGTGCAGCCATTCAAAGAGGCACCATGCTGCCATTTTTGTGCCTGCTGTTTCTACTAGGAATCTACGGTGGAGGAGGAACTCTTATGGTCGTTGCCATTTCAATTGCAATAGGAACCACAATTAGAGCTTCATGGTAGCAATTCTAGAATTCGAGCAATGACACCTTCAGTTTTGGGTTTCACCCCATCACCGACTTCCCCAGATTGTTTGCTCTCGGCATCTCTGCAAACCCTTCCTTCAACATTAATGACAACATGCTCATTTGGACCGCCTGAAATACACTCTTCCATGTAATTTTCATGCACAAAAATAGAGGAAGTTGTAGTTTTAGTTACCCTTATCAAGGAAAATTCAACAGTCGACATTGAGAGTTCTCAAATAGATTAAAAAGATCGAGGTCTTGGCTTTATTTTTTTAAAAATTATTATATAGGTTATGACTTATAAAAGCAATATTTGTAATATTTACACATGCCAATGTTAGCATGATTTTCTCCTAGCTTTATGTATAAGTTACAACTTCCTAACTTGTTGGGCAAGTAATATCTCCTAACTTGTTAGGCAAGTTATAACCTGTTTACTTGGGAGAGAAGTGAGCCAAGATATTTTGGGAATGCCTAAGTACCTTTTGAACCCTATAAAAAGGCTTTAGGGGTTAGAAGAAAGGGGGGACTTTGGGAAAACACTACTAGCTCTCACTTGGAGGCACACTTTAGGTCTTGGAAGAGCATTTGTAAAAGAAGACATTGTTAAAGATTACTTGTAAGATGACTTGCTAAAGAAAATATTTCAGCCTCTTTGTGATAGTCCTGTGAGTTATGCTTATTATTTTTTTTATTTTGTTAAATTTTTTAGCTAGTGGTTTAGATAGTATCATGCTTGGCAAGTAATTTTGGGGTTTTTAGATTGCTCTTATTGTTCTTGTTGCACGATAGAAAATTTCTATTAAAATTTTTCCATAGAAGAGCTTGTGTTTGAAAGCCTTAAGAGCATTTTAGTAGTGAATTTTATTATTGTGCAATGTATAAGAATTGCTATTGAGATTGTTGTAAGAGAGCCTCTGCATGTAGTCAAGCCGTTGAACAATTCAATAGTCAGGAGGATTCAGAAAATATTTGGTATTTTGATAGGACTAGAATAGCTTCTTTTATCTTTAAAGTGAATCTCCGTGGCATTTCAATCAGAAATTGTCAAGTCTTTTGAAGGTAATGTTGAATGCAATTTTTGACATCCGTTATCTAGCCAAAATAGAGTCTCGTACGTGATAGTTTATGCAGCAAATTTTTAGGTAGCATAGTGGGATTGTCTTGAAGAAATTGCTTATTTTAGCCTTGGAAGTTTGAACCATGCGTAGTTATTGAATTTGGGATAGCTTTATTGCGAAGTGTTTACTCGTATCATTTTACCTTATTTAAACATTTGAGATCTTTACACAAATCTGCTTTCTTTTTCTCTTCTTTATATTTCCATTGAATCTCGCTCTATTTCTAGTTTTCTTGTGGAACTATCTCTTTGTCTGGGGAATTAAAAGTAGATTTGTAGACTTGTGCTTAAATGTTTTTGCAAAATTTTATTTGTTACAAGTAGGTATTATAAGGACCGCATAGACTAGGCAATTGAACAAAATAGGAACTCCTAATAACTCACAGTACTAGGCAAAGTTGGCTGAATCTCTTTAAGATAAGTCAATTGTAGTTTTACATACAATCCAATCATTTCATTTTTCACAACTGTACACCGCAACAGCACACACACATACTCACATTAACTATTGAGTCTATTTGGAGGTTTGGGCCTTAGTGTTACCAGAGACCAGCAAGCACCTAAATCTTGTTCGAGGACACTCGTTGGTGGTCGTGTCCCAAATGGTCGCCAACATGCATAAAGTGGGCTGAAGCCACTATCATCATCAACTATTCATCCTCTAGGGTGGTACAGTTTGTACAACAAAATGTGATAAATAGGTTTGGTGTTGCACAAACACTAATTTTTGATACTGGGACACACTTTACAAGTGCCACTTTTCCAAAACTTATGCAACACTTGGAGGTTGAACATAAACTTACAACTCCATATCACTCCTAAGGCAATGGTCAAGTAGAGGTCATGAATAGGGAAATCACAAAAACACTAATACACATACTTAGTAAATATAGGAAGGACTGGAGCAGTAAACTCAATGATGCTCTTTGGGATTATTGGTCAAAATGGAAACTTTCTATTGAACATTCTCTTTATGAGTTAGTGTACAAAAAAATCCCAACTCTTCCTATGCAAACTGAGCTTCGTACACTTTTAATGGCCTATGGCCTTGACCTAGATCTAAGCTTAGCTCAAAGAAAAGGATTGATGAATCTCAACACTCTAGATGAAATTTGATTAGTGGCCCTACCATTGAATGAAGTGCACAAAGCACACATCAAGTAATGTCATGACCTAAGGATCAGAAAAGCCAAAATTCAATTGGGAGATAATGTGCTTTACTAGAATCCCATGCATGTACCACAATGTACAAAATTTCAAACACTATAGGAGGACCCTTACATTATCCATGGAACTTTTCCATCTAGGGTAATGATGATTTACCATCCTACCAACCTAAACAAAAGGTCATTAGTCAACATACAACAATTTAAACCTTTCATGGAGACAAGGACAACCAATGGCAATAGCACCTCTACAGATGGCCAAGCATTCTTAATCTTTCATATCTCTTCCATCCAACTCAATCATGGGGAAGATGGCCATCCATGCTAACACTCTTTAATGGCTCCTTAATTTTTCAAATTTTTTGTTTTACATTGTTCTTTATATGTTTTCCATTTTCTTGAATATTTTACAATTTCTTTTATGTTTTTCCTTATTTAAATTTTCTTACGAGTGTTTTTCATCTTTATTACATCGTGATTTTGGTGTTTGATATACCTATTAATTACTAGAGGTTCATTGATCTCTATTGTTTACATTGATTGCTTAATGACTAGATTTCATCTTTGAATGATTTCTGACTGACTGGATTTCATATCATGATATTAGGTAGTGAGCTCACATCATCAAACCATTCTAGTCAACTCCAAGGTGTTCTCTCATTTTGAGAACATGAGGTCATTTCTTAATGACAACTTATAATGAACCCATGGCCTTGTTGATCTTTTGGTATGTCAAACCTTAAGGAAAATGGAGAACATAGGTTTCTTGTGTGTGTGTGTGTGTGTGTGTGTGTGTGTGTGTGATTGTTGTGCTTGCAGGAAAAAATCTTAAATCAAGACAAGAAGATTTATGGAAGTTTGATAAGCATGAATAAGGAAGGAAGAATTCATTATACAAAGGAAGGTTGAAAAAATATGTCTCTGAGAAATCATAGACATCTTGGCAAAATTAGAGTAAATATAGGCAAAGACATCTTCAAGAAATAGTAGATGTCTTTCATCAGACAAAGACATCTTCACAGAATGTAGGCCAATTTCAAAAAGACATCTTCCATCAGACAAAGACATCTTCCAAGAATGGAGATTTTAGAAAGATGTCTTTCCAGAATAGAAGGTAAATATAGAAAGATGTCTTAGACATGAAGAAGACATCTTCCATGACCTTTAGTAACCACTGGCTAGCTATTACACAAGTTCCAAGATGGATTTAAAAACATGGTAGTTATATGAAGACATCATATGCATTGGAAAATGTGAAAGTTTATGTGTAAACATTGTACAATCATTGTACTAGTCATTGTAATTTTTGTTGCTTTTCATTATATCATCATTTGTTCATTGTAAAGTGTGTTGTACCTCAAAGTACAAGGATTAGCAAACTGAGTTGTAGTTATCCCTTGTAATTGTTCTTCCTTTTTGCCTTGCGGGGTTGATGTGTTTCTTGTAGAAAGGCATCTTTCTTGAGCTTGTTGAGATCATACAGGATTGAGTGTTTGGTGTTATAGCACAACACTCCAAAGTAGAGCTCAAAGTTGTAAAGGTTGTACAGCCTTGAAAACCAAATTCCAAGCCTGATGGGACCTTGTGGGATTGAGTGGTTGGTGTTTCAACCCAACACTTTGGAGTAGGGCTTGCAAACTATATAGGATGTGGATCCTTCAAGCCACAATTTGGAAGGAACAAAGTTTGGAGGTGTGCTTGTAAACTACCCTCCGAGTGTGGACTGCCCAAGTTGGGGAACCACATTATAATTGGTGTGCTATTGTGTCAAAGAATTGAAAATTAGAGATGTTATTCATCCCTTCCCTTCTAAGTTCAATGATCCACAAGTGGTATCAGAGCACCAAGTACTCTTGCTTTCTATATCAATCTTCAAGAGTAAACATTGAAAGGATACTTAACATTGGACACATCCAGAAAAAGAGCCTAATGTACATCATCAACTAGTGTGTTCAATTTATTTTTGACATATGTTATCAAGGTAAGTATCTTGTTTCCTTCCTTACTTTCAGAAAGATAGAAAAGATGCTCATAAAGTTGACAATTCTTGTCATGACCCTTTCTTTGAAGATAAGTATGAGATATTTTTCCATGACATTCTTTCATTTCAAAACTTGTGCATTGAAATAAAAGATTCTATACATGCTAAGGAAATAAAAACCAAAGTTCTTAATGATGAATGCTCTTATCCCAAAAAGGAAAACTCAGACATTAGGGATGAGATTTAAAAACTAAAAAAAAATGTTTGAGTAGATGAAAAAGAGCTCTATGGAGAAATCCAAAGATAAAAAACAATGTTTATCCAAGTTTGACAACTCTCTAAAGCCAAAAAACTTGAAATTCTTTTATTGTGGTAAATATGACCATATTCATAGTTTTTGCTATCTTAGAATGCATCACCACTCTTGGTCTTTGCAAAACNTCTATCTTAGAATGCATCACCACTCTTGGTCTTTGCAAAACTAGCCTAGAAAGCAAACAATGTAGGTTTGGAAAGAAAAAGAAGGAAAGACTAAAAAGAATTTGATGGCTCAAGTTACCTTCTCTAATGACAATGCTAGTACATGGTATATTGACAGTGAATGTTCAAGGCACATCACAGGTGAAAACTCCTACTTCACCCATTTCAAAGAACAAACTTGTGGTACAATCACTTTTAGAGATGACATGGAAGCACTTATAATAGGTATTGGTACCATAAGAGGTAATGATAAGGGATTACCAATTGTAAACAATGTGTTTTTCATTGATGGATTAAAACATAATGTTCCTAGTGTAAGTGAACTTTTTGATTCAAATTTTAATGTTACATTTTCAAAAGAAAGTTGTATAACACAAGATTTATCTATTGGAAATGTTGTGATTGAAGGATCTAGAAAAGGAAATGCAGATACCACTATTTTTGAAAATTTTGCTAACCTTGAATCCAAGTGTTTAGTAAGTTATGTAGATGATACATGTCTTTGGCATAGGAAGTTGGGTCACATAAATAAGAAAATTCTCCAAACCTTGGTATCTAATGAAATGGTTCATGGCTTAAACATTTCAACTTAAATACATGTGAAGCCTGTCAAAAAGGGAAACAAACAAGGGTAATATTTGATAAGAAAAAGTATATTTCTACTACTCATCATTTAGGTTTACATCATATGTAAGAAAAAATATTTTTTGACCATTGTTGATGATTACTCTCACTTTACATAGGTTACCTTTTTGTATCACAAAGATGAGGTGTTTGATCATTTTTTGAGAATTAGCAATCAGATCCAGAAAGAAAAAGGATATGGGATTAAAGTTATCAGAAGTAACAATGGATGTGAGCTAAAAAATGCATAAATGTCTTTCTTCATAGAACAAATATGGTGGAGGAAACCATAAATGTCAAAATAGATGATTATGACATTACTTATCCACAACTTGATGATGAAACTATTCCCATTTAAAAATTTTCTAGCCCAACTTTAGTGCAAGATGACAGAAATTCATAAGCTAGTAGTATTCATGAAGAGGAAGAAAATGATGATGATCAAGTGATATCCTCAACTCTACCAAAAATGCCCAAACTTAGCAAAACTCACTCTCTTAATGATGTAATTGAGGAAGTTCAAGATGGTGTCTGTACTAAAAGCCAAATCAAAGAAATATGTGCTTTTTCTACATATCTCTATCAACTTGAACCCAAAACCTTTAAGGAACCTGAAAAGGAGGAAGGATGGATTTCTGCTATGCAAGACAAACTTACTCAATTTTCTAGAAATGATGCATGGAAATTAACACCTAGGCCCACCAATAAACTTTTTATTAAGACAAAATGGATCTTTAGGAACATGATTGATGATAGTGGAAACATCATGAAAAACAAGGCTAGATTGGTTGCCAAAGAATACAACCAACAAGAAGGAATAGGTTTTGATGAAAATTTTCCTCCAATTGCTAGGTTGGAATCTATTAGACTTCTTCTTGCCTATGCTAGCATTAACAACATCAAGCTCTATCAAAGTGATGTCAAAAGTTCTTTCTTAAATGAAACCATACAAGAAGAAGTTTACATTGAACAACCTGAAGGATTTGTTAATTCCATTAAGACTGATCATGTCTACAAATTGAAGAAAGCTCTCTATGGTCTTAAACAAGCTCTAAGAGCTTGGTATGAAAGGCTTTCTCAACACCTCACGTCAAATGGATTTGAAAGAGACAAAGTTGATGTTACATTATTTCTTAAAAGAGAAGCTAAAGAACTTCTAATTGTTGAAATCTATGTTGATGATATTATTTTTGGTTTTACTAACGAAATTCTTTGCAAGAAAGTTTTTGATTTCATGGAGTCCGAATTTGAAATGAGCATGATGGGTGAACTCAAGAACTTTTTTAGGTTTGAAATCTATCAAAAAACTAATGGCACCTTCAAATGTCAAATCAAATATGTAAAAACTCTTCTCAAATATAGCTTAGTTGATGTCAAAGCCAAAGGTACTCCTATGACTACAAATTCTAAACTTGTTAAAGATGATCAAGGTAAGCCAGTTGATCCCAACCTTTATAGAGGAATGATTGGTAATCTTCTTTATTTAATGGCTAGTAGACTAAACATAACTTTAAGTGTAGGATTGTGTGCTAGATATCAGTTAGCCCCAAAATATTCTCTTTACCAAGCTGTTAAACATATTTTTCACTACTTAAAAGGTACCGCTAACTGTGGCCTTTGGTATCCAAAGGATCCGTCCCTTGTTCTTGCCAGTTATTATGATGCAGATTGGGCAGGTTATTTTGATGATCATCGTAGCATGAGTGAAAATTGTTTCTTCTTAGGAAGAAGTCTTGTCTCTTGGTTAACCAAGAAGTAAACCTCTATAGCTCTCTCTCAACAGCAAAAGCTAAATATATCTCTATTGGTAGTTGTTGTGCTCAATTACTTTGGATGAAAGAAACTCTCAAAGACTTAGGAGTAAATGCAAACTGAACTTCTATTTATTGTGATAACAAGAGCACCATTAACATGACCAAGAATCCCATCCAAGATTCTTGTACCAAACATATTGAGATTCACCATTACTTTATATGGGAACATACACAACTTTTATTCTTGCTTCTGATGATGCTTCTTTAATTTCAGAAGTTCTACAATAAATGATCAAGACTGCAGCAAAAGGCTTTCACAAAAAACTTCATGTTGCTAATTGTTTGATCCATATCAAGGAATGAATTGAACAACTTTATTTTGAAAAATTGTTGGTCCATAGTCTTCGAATTTCTGCTCCAAGTATGAAAGCCTCTTCTCTAGAAGGAAACATCCTCCTCCAACAAGAATTTTTTGCTCTTCAACACAAACACAACCTCAGGCTCTAAGAAGCGTACCTTTGTGTTGAAATCACCTCAGCAGAAGTTCATTGTTAAAGGGTGGGGTCTTTTCCACATGATGTAGTTCAAAGGTTGATTGAATGCATTTCTTGCATTCAGCAACTAGTCCCCTTTCAAAATGTGCTAATGCAGGCTTGCATGAAGAAACTTGAGGAGGCTTTTCTCAATGAAGGACTTTAATTTGACATTCATATTAAAGCACAAAAAAAAAAGCAAAGGAGCAACGTAAGAATGCAGCATCCATTGCCAAAGTTGAGGCAGATCGTCTTGATCCCTTGCCCATGGTTAAGGAGGTTTGTAAGAAAACTATGCATCAAGAATTGGGTGCCACATTTCAGAAATTTTGAGAATGGTTGAAAGATTACAACATTATTCTTGAAAAAATTTCTCTACGTTGAAACCTGTGGAAGAAAAAGCAAAATCACAGCACACAAAAGAATCACAGGGATGTGCAGCAACATCATTCATTAGATTCATCGTAGCCCCCATCTAGATTGGACCCTAATCTATAGCAAGCAAATTTGCAACAGCACTCTTCTTCCACCTCTAAGCGATAGCATCGAAATTAGTAGCTACAAAATTTTGAACAAACCTAGCAACAAAAAAACCACCGACAATGAAACTAGCGGCCACAAAAACCTATTTCTCTATAGCAGGGTTCTAACACTTGGCGGTGCACAGAACATGGTCGCCAAACTTCATGTTAGACAAATGATAGATCTCAAGGTGGCTAGATGGAAAATCATGACAGAATGCAATGAAATCGCAATGCGTTCAGTCAAGAAAATCAGAACAACGGTGGCAGCACACATCTACCAAATCATGGAAACATGCAGTAACCAACACATAGAGTTTAGGAAAATTGCAGCCAAGGCAAAGGCTGTTAGGTAAATAGTAGTGACGACAATGTTAGAAATTGCAATAGTTACAACAATCATAGTGGTTTTTAGCCTATTGATATTTGCAATGGTGATAATTTTAATTTTAATGATAGAGGGGGCAATTTAAATGTAAAGTGCCCAACCTGCACCAATTCACCATGGGTTGGGCCCCACAAGAAACAAACCCATCCACCTCACCCAACTGAACCCCAACCCCAACTGCCTCCTATGGCTACATCCACTCATTTTCAATTTGTTGCAACTATGACCTCCACACCTACTACCTTTGGGAAAGTTGCTTTAGTCTTTGCCCCCAACCTCCCTTCTCTGAATTCCAACTCTACTCTATCTATGCCTTTACTTGAACCATCCACTTGCAAAATTTTTCATTGTACGCTTAGAAATCACAACCTTTCTCAAGTTTAGCATTCAAGTTGCCTACCATCGACCAGAAATTTTACGCATGTTTGTTTTTTACATGTAAAATCGTTCATGAAATCACATTTCTAATTTTGCAATTCATAATTTTCCATTATGCACTCTTTCCATAAATGAAATTAAGGTTTTGGGCTAAAAATTAAAATTTATCCCTCAACCCCTCCCCATGGATTGTACTTATATTCTTAAAAAATTCACCACTTTTGCATGGCTTCTTTGCCTATAGAATTTCTTTAAAAATAAACCTGAAGACTCATTCTCATCTTTACCATTTATTTTGGCAATTTAGATTGCTAAAATGAAACTCTACCATCAGAGCAATTGTAATCCACCAGTAAGCAGCTTCAATCCTAAGCTTGAAAACTACATTTGCAGTTGCCTCTCTTCCCTTGAAGCTACACTCTCCTCCATTGATTTTAGCAGTCAATCTCCTCTTCCTCGACATCTTCTTGGAGTGCTTTGGAACCTTCAAGAAGACACAAACATCATCATTCGGCCTTCAGATAAAAATTTTGGATTCTGTGTCCTAGATTCCTCTTGTATCTTTAAGAAGCCATCAAGCAAGTCTCCGATTTGGACATTTACCTTTACATGGATTTTGTTCCATGGGATGATCTCCGTTATCAACTATTTTCTATTGTCAACCATTATCCATAGGTTTTCAACAATTTTAAGGATTCAATTCTTCAATGCAAGGTTTTCAAACCATGCAATTTCTATTTAATCCCTAAAATTCACAAACCTGTAATGGTTAGCTAACCAATTTACTCTTACACAGGTTATGTTCTTAAATCCACCTCACACCTACTCCATTATTTTTTGTTTCCCATATTATGTTCTCAACCATATCACCTTTAGGAATCCTTTGCCATGATCTGTGATCTCCACTCAATAGTTCTACCTCTTAACATACTTCTTTTTATGTTTGATGTAGAATCTCTTTATCCTAGCATTCCCACCGATCATGGCATCATTGCCCTAAAATATATGGTTGAAACATACTTCTCTACAAACCCTTTTTCTTTGGAGGATTACTACAGCAATCCATTTTGGAGCTTGTTTCATTGATTCTCCAAGAACACTACTTGGAATTTAATGGAGTTCATTATAAATAGATCATAGGCACTGTAATGGGAAGGAACTTCACCATTGTCTATGCATGCCTTTTTCTGTGTCATCCTGAAATACAAGTTTTTATAGCTCTAGACTCTCAAAATATTTTGTATTTCAAAAAATTCATTGATGATGCTTTTGGCATTTGCAGTGGTTCTAAAGATTCCCTCTCCCTTCTTCTCTCTTCATATGGTAATGTTTATCTATTAATCAAGATTACCCCCACCATTTCTAATCATAGTAGATATTCTCAATGTTACTTTTTTAAAGGGTCCTCATTTTGCTAACATTGATACATCCTTTTTTTGCATCCATTTCATCAGAAGAAAGCATTCATTATTATGGAACTTAAATGATACCTCATCAAGGAATCATGCCTTGGCAATCTTCAGCAGATTCGGTGTCAACTATTTTGATGACTTTGTGTTCAATGTTATCCTTCTCGATTATTGGTCAAATGCTTCAACCTTGTTTCTGCTGCTTCCCAATGAACACTTTTGGCCAGACTTCATTAGAGTCATGATGTTTGTGTTAGGAGATGGACTCCTTTCATCTTCAAATTGGATTTTAGTCCTTCCACTAAATCCTGAACATGAGGATCCTCCTAAACCTTATCCTAGATTGGCTTTACCAAAAAAATTTGATGCTTCAGAATGTCATCCCAAATGTGGTCGCTTACTAGTGAAATCCTAGAAAGCTACATTCATTTCTTATTAGAAACAAATTCAAGTGCTTTGTCCCATCCCCACTTTGGCTAGAACGAGTGGGGCCTAGGTAAATTTATTGTTTCCACTCAAAATTTAAATTTGACTAAGTTGGGATACTATAAATTCAAGCACTTGTGCTTTTGACATTCCACAACTTAGCTTGAGACATATTGACAAAGGGTGTGATTCCTTGAAAACATTTTATGTTGTAGCTCTACTTTGTTTAATGTCAATTTAAGATTTTCCATTTTATTTTTTAAATTTTCTTTATTTCTCTCCTCTGCATTCAAATTCCATTTTTTCGTTAGTCACACAAAATCCCAACAAAATTTTTCAACTAACCCTAAAATTTTTTCAGCTAAAAAAAAATCTTTTTAGCTAACCCTAAAATTTTTTTCAACCAAGTCTAAATATTTTTTCAACTAACCCTAATCCTAACAAGTTTTTCAACTAACCCTATAATTTTTTTTCAACTAATCCAAAATTTTTTCATCTAACCCCTAGATGAACATCAATTGGCATCTCTATGCAAAGATATGGGGATAGGACCTTGTCCTGTCATGTGAGTCTTTTCATTCTTTTTATCCTCATTCAACACAAAAACAAAAACAACAAAACAAAAACACTAAAAACATTTATTTATGCATCTATTTAGGGGAAGCTTGCCTCACCTTTTTGGTTGTGTCCAAAAAGGTGGAGTAGAAGCGTATGTATTATTAACTTATTTTCTTAAGTTTTGGACATTACCAAAAAGGTAGAGATTTTTGATCTTTTGGTATGTTAAAACTTAAGAAAAATGGAGAACATAGGTTACTTGTGTGTGTGTGTGTGATTGTTGTGCTTGCATAACAAAACCTTAAAGCAAGACAAGAATATTTGTGGAAGTTTGATGAACATGAACAAGGAATGAAGAATTGATCATGCAAAGGAAAGCTAAAGAAAGATGTCTTTGAGAAATAGTAGACATCTTGGCAAAATTGGAGTGAACACAAGCAAAGATGTCGTCAAGAAACAACAAACGTCTTTCATCAAGCAAACACATCTTCATAGAATGTAGGCCAGTTTCAAAAAGACATCTTTTATCAAACAAAGATGTCTTTCCAGAAAGAAGATTTCATAAAGACATCTTTGTGACATCTTTCCTAGACAAATACTTCTTCCTAGAATAAAAGGTAAATACAAAAAGATGTCTTAGGAACAAATAAGATGTCTTCCATGATCATTAATGACTATTGGCTAGTCATTGGACGAGTTCCAAGATGGATTTAAAAACATGGAAACTATAAGAAGACATCATATGCATTGGGAAATGTGGAAGCTTATGTGCAAACATTATATGATCATTGGAATGTTTGTTTCTCTTCATTGTATTATCATTTGTATATTATAAAGTGTGTTGTAACTCAAAGTACAAGGATCAGCAATTGAGTTGCATTTATTCATTGTAATTATTCTCCCTTGTTGCCTTGCAAGGTTGATGTTCTTCTTGTAGGAAGGCATCTTACTTGAGCTTGTCGAGTTCTTATGGGATTGAGTGTTTGGTATTGCAGCATAATACTTTGGAGCAAAGCTTAAAGTTGTAAAGGTTGTGGAAGCTTGGAAACCACATTCCAAGCCTAACGGGACCTTGCGGGATTGAGTGGTTGGAATTGCTGCCCAACACTTCAGAGCGAAGCTTGAAGACTATACAAGGTGTGGATTCTTCAAACCACAATTTAGATGGAATGAAGAACATAGGTATGCTAGCAAACTATCCTTTGAGTGTGGACTACCTAAGTTGGGGAATCATGTTAAAATTGGTATTTTATTATGTCAAAGAATTGAAAATTGCAAAACTTATTCATCCCCCCCTTCTAAGTTCAATGATCCATAAACCTTGGTACTTTCCAAACTTGGAATGAATCAAGTGGAATTGATACGGATGTGGCTTCAATGGGACATGTCACCTTTTGTACCTATCTACCGTCTAGAGTTTTATGGGTATTTTCATTGATTCATCATCATTCCTAATGTTGACTAATAACGAGAAGCAATTTGTTTGCATGATGTGGTTCCCATGAAAAAAAAAGCATGGGAATTCAAAGCACACCTATTAGACAAAATAATGAACTATAAGCATTGGTTATGGAGTTGGTAAGACATATTACCCATGCCTAAAAGCACCCCTCTAAATAAGCCCCTCTTAACTTCCTACTTTTCTTTTCTTCTTTACCTAGAATGATGGGTGATCTTTGGTAGTGTTCATGAACTCTGGGGATTGAATAGTCTAAATGTGCTAATGCAAACTTACTAGAAGTAGATGAACTTGGTTCAAACTAGTGCTGGGATAATATTGGATCACATTAATCATGAAATTCACAAAGGACTTCATGTGCCTAGGATGTCAGACTCCATTACCACAAACTCTCTCTCATCATCCATTCTTACCATCTTCCACCTCACTACCTCTTATCATGATTGATCAATGTGTTTTTTTTTGGTATGTCCTAATTCTTTGGTAATGTCTTCTATGAATTTGACTTTTAACAAGCCATGACCATTCATAATCCTTGGTGCCTACATACTTCTAGGTATGAAGACATGCAAGGGCATTAAAGACATGAGTCTACTATGGGGAGGACCCACTTGCATACTCCTTTGGTCTGGATGGTTAAACTTCCTATCCCTTCGTCATTTCACCTTCAATCCCATTGTTTTCCAACTTAGAACATCCTTCTTTTGCACTCCTTGGGAATATAATTTCTTCAAAATCTCCTTTCCTAGACCATTTCCAAGCCCTATTCCATGATTTGTTCCTTATTCTATGCTTTTTTGGCTTTCTTTGGGATTCCATTTCATTGCCAAATGCATCCTTGTTGATGTAGCTTGATGCATCAATGCATGATAAAAAGTCTATATATATGCGCCAAAAGTTAGCTAACTTGTCACATTTGCATCGTAACACTAGGGAAGTTTTTGCATTTTTTAGAGCCCATAACACCTTCCAAACACTATAATTTGCAAACCACTTATTTGATTCAACTCGTTCTTCAACCCTCTAGCTACCAAAGCTTTACATCATGGGGGCCACAAACCCATGGTTTATGATAGAAATTTTTTTGAAATTTTTCTAACTCCCTAAGATTTAATGAATAAAATAATATTCAATTTCTCATCTCCACCAAGTGAAACCTCATTAACAAACTTAGGTAGCTAAACAAATAAAATAACCAATCATCTATGATTGCAACTAACCTAAGTGTAGCTTACCTAAAATAAAGAAAGGTATTAAGAGCATTAAAGGTTACACATTAATCACTAATCCTTGGTTATGTTTGTTATCAAAAATGGTGCCAAACAGGGGGTCATAAGGTGAAGGACCATCCTAACCAAAGGAGAAGTAGCTAAGAGGAGGAAAGGGCCAATAACCATAATAGCCCCATGAATAAGAGGTTGAGACCCATGTAATGGGACCTCTTCAGGAGGAGCTCTAAGTGGAATCTTTTCATTAGATTTCCACAATAGAGACTAGCCAGTTACGACAAGATGATGCACCAAGGCCAAGGCCTAATCTTGAGGTTACATTGACCAAGGCCTACCTGGAAAGAATTCGTTTCAAGGAGGTCCAAAGTTCAATTCTCTAAGAGCTTAACTTTGATTTCTTCTTGGGCTTAGTATTAAAGGAATTCTAAACTCAACTGTAGGGGTCTTCCATGTGATCCATTCTCTCTTCTAGTGAAGAATGGTACATGGGAGAAACATACCTCTTTTAGAACAACTAGCAAGGAGACATAGGTATCAAGATCAAGAACATAACTATCTCTTATTCGGTTGAGGCCATTGTGGAGACCCTTAGCTTGCTCGACATAGGAGTAACTCTTATGAAGATCTCCACTAAAGCAAATCCAAAGGCAAAGAAAGAATGGATTTAATGGTATTATAAGATGAACCATAAAGAGTACGGTGTGCTTACTAAGGTGGAGCAAACCTATTTCAAGATAGAAAATTATTAACTACATCCTACGGTGAGGCCCAACAAGGTTATTTCCTTCTTCTCATGTGTGCACCACTCTAAGTAGCAAGTTTCTTATCAACCTCCCTTAACTTATCTACCTCGAGATTAAGAAGTGCTTTAAAGAGAATGAGTGAGGAAGGAAGATACTCCCCTTCCCATGCCTAATCTGTAAACTTTGCCAAAGGGGATGACATGCTCCAGCATACTCTTGTCACATCCTTACATGAGATGATGAAGCATAAAGCAGCTACCAAGCTAGTAGACGAAGACCAACCATCACCACCACCTATTAGTTAGACCGTACTAGAGGCCTGCACAATTATTGAATAAACGAGGAAACTTCATAAATAGATATTGTAACAATAACAAGGTGAGATAAGTCATGGGGAGTCTTTAGTCTACTAGCCAATGTTGAGCCATCTCAATGAAGTCACCAAAATAATCAGCTAGCTGGAAGAGACCACCTTGTTGTTTTTCATACAACATATGCAAGTGCCTATGAGAATAAATCCAAGTGCCTGAGAACTTTCTATATCCATCCTTGGATAACAAGAGTTTCTTGAAATCTCTGGGAATGCCAAGACTTTCTCGATGTTCTTGGAGGAAGGCAAGGGGGCTACTATCCTGGTGATGTAACACCATGGGCAAGAAACAACGATGGAAGTAATGCTAGATTGTGTGGCTAAAGCATTGAATGCTCCTATAGAAGCCATGCTTGATATAGTAGCCTTGAAGGATGTGAAAGCTTTTTCAAGAGTGAGAAGTAGCCAATTGAGTATAGCCTAACATGAACAAGTATTGGACTGACTAGTGGGAATCGGACAAAGAACAAGCTAGTCATCACTAACAACCAACTAGAGGTAGCCACTACCAAAAACTATTGATTCACTACCGAAGTTGTAGAATTAAGGACTCATATCTCGAACCCCAACATTCTCAACCAAGACATCACTAGAGATGAAGCTTTCCTATAGCTTTAGCACAAACTAATAGAGGCTAAGAGTGCTAAGGAGATGGTAATTTTTTATGTCTCCTTTCAAAAGCACTAACCATCAAAACCGATAAGGACTTGACTCAAGTTTGTAAAGAAAACTTGATCCTCACAAAGGATATTCATCACCTACAGAATTTCAAGGAACAAAAAGACCAGATGGTCAAATCTCTGAGATAACAATAGGAGCAACTAACCAAGGTGAACTTGGCTTTGAGAAGGTTGCTGAAATCTCTCTATGAAGGAAGTATGGATGCTTTACCAAAAGACAACCATTGAGGTAGTTGCTTGGAAAAATGATGCCATAAATTTTGAAGTAAAGAATCACTATAGGAACTAGGTAAATATCCTTAAAGAAGTGAATGAAAAGGAAATCCAACTCACTAAGGCAAAGATGAATGAGACACTCTAGCAATTCTAGCAAAGAGGCAATGTGTGGCAGCCAATCTTTGACAGCCTATATGCATACAACAAGGCTAACATCTACCTAAAGGAGTTGCAAATAGAAGAGATGACTGAATTCATGGATCTTGTCAACCTCTGATATGCTAACCTAATTATGCTAATAGTAGAGAGGCCAAGAATAGAACTTGAGAAGTAGGTAACCAGTTTGTATCTTCTTTATGATGCCAAATTCAAGCATCACAAGGAAATTAAGAAAACGTTGGAGATAGCAAACATTGAGGTTGAAGTCCTCTAGAAACAATTTACTAATAAACGATTGGTTATCAAGGATCTAGCCAGAAAAATGAATAACTACAACAAGCTACAAAACCTAGTCAAGATGTTTAATGTTGATGAGCGATGAGGTACCCCTATGCCCAACCATATGAATCACAAGTGTTCACGCGTGATCCGATCGAATTTAGTAGACCTTAAGTTCTTAGGTATACTAGTTCTAAGACGTGAATTCTAATTGGAATGATTGTTGTCTTCTTAGTTCCACTCATCAAGTACAAATATATGATTAAGTACAACTAAGGAATATGATTTTTATCATTTTGTATTTTATAAGTTTAATCACTTAGAACAAGAATGAAAGGTAGAGGAATTTAATATCTAATTAATCTACTACCTAGCTAGCCTAACCTAAGTACCCATTTCCACTCCTTAGACACATCCTGAACACATGTAGCACTACTAGGTTACCAAACAACAAGTGTTTCTAGGCTACCAAGTACTATACATATGCTCGAAGTGGTCATTCTTGTGTTCATTAACAACTAGAAATTAATTGCTTAATTAAAGGGCATTAAAGTAAAGTGCATGAATAATAAATGCATTAAAGGAAACATTAATCTATTCTTAGTGCTGGAAGGATTATCAAAAGGGCTCATAACACTGCTGTGCTTAGGTACATCAATGCTCTAACTTTGGAATGACTAAACTGCAAGAACTTCATTACTCTATGCAAAAATTGAAGAAAAGCTATCTCAAAATTCTAAGCCCAAGTGCTATATTTATAGGTCAGCATATACCACATGATATTGGTTATTTGACATCATATTTTGAACTCCAATATCAGGTATTCAATATTGAGGCTCCGATATTAGATATCCAATATTGGAGCATGTCAAAATATGATTCATCATACTCCCACAACTGAATGAAAACTTATCCTCAAGTGAAGAAGAGGACGAAGAAGTTTCTTATAAAATATTGGGTAGGTATGGGATTATTGATTGACATACAAACTAACTCAGATGGAACAAATAGACTCTAAGTGCCAAAGTATACAAAGTTACAATCTCTTACAAAAGTGGGTGTTCATGACAATAGAATTGAACANGGTTACAATCTCTTACAAAAGTGGGTGTTCATGACAATAGAATTGAACACCCTAGATAAAATTAAGATCTAACTCCTCTTGTTAGCTAAAGAGCAAGGGAGAAGATCCAATGATCATGAATGCTCCTCATCATAACATCATGCTACATATTCTTTGGTGAAGACAATCTGATTCTCAATCTGCACTTCCCATTGTAATCACAACAAAATTGTGAATTAGTATGCAATGTGTAACATAGAGCTTTAAAGTATCTTATCTCGTTGGCGGTTACACTTGGCTAGATTGTGATTATGGTGGATATATTTAGTTAATAGTGTTAGCAGAAAGACTAACAAGTAGGGTAAAATGGATGAGTGAAACATTAATAATTTGCAAAAGTCCAAATGCAATGAAATGCTTAAAGAGGATTTAAGAATTCACAATAGTACCAATAAAAGGTTTTACTGAAAAATGTTATGAAGATGTGCACAATTGGATGTCATTGATAAGTCAAACAAAAGGATTTGATTATAAGGAAGTCTAAGGGTAAATAAGTGGATCCTCCCCAAAGTAGGCACAAGCCTTTTATTACCCTTGCATAACTTCAAACCAAGAGGTCTATGGGCCCATGGATGATTAATGGTTACAGAAAGTTAAATACAAAAAATTTGAAGAAACTACCTAAGAATTTTGACACATCAAACAAGAACATCAAACAAGAACATGAAATCAACAGTGAGGTGAAACATGGAAACCATGGGTGAGAGCGAGAGAGAGTGGAATGGAGTTCCTGAGTAAGGTCACATGAAGTCGCTTATGAGTTTTATAGTTAAATGACTTAATAAGATCCATCCTTAGTCTAGACCAAAACCAACCATGTTTAGTGGCTTCGCATCACCATGCTAAGACCAATCCACCCCCCCTAAGACACAAGAGTGCTTCCATAGAACAACCACCATTCCTTATTAGAGAAGAAAAGAGAAATAGGAAGTGAGGAAGGGCCTTAGTTAGAGAGGATCTTCAGGCATGGGTAACATGTCGTTCTAGTTCCATAACCAGTGCTTATAGCCCATTTATTTTGTCTAAGGGATGTGCTTTGAATTTCCATCATTTTTTTTATTTTTTATTTTTTTTGTTGATGAGAACCACACCATGTAAATACTTATTTAACTTCCTTTTATTGGTCGACACATAATAGTAAGAAATCCATGAAAACACACATGCACCCAAGTAAGAAAAAAGGCACAAAGAATATCGAATCCCCTTGAAATCACACCCTATTCAAACCTTTGAATCCTTACCAAATTTAGAAACTAGCAAAGTCACAAATTTATTAAATTTTTATTAATGAAAAAGAGACTACACATTTCTAGAACAAGGAAAACCATAGAGTTTGTGGATGGATGGATGTTGTGGACTCACTGCCTATTAAATGAAAAGAAACCATATCCTAATTATCAGTAACAAAATTCAAAGCTAGAATCTAGACACCAATAATCAAATAACTAAATAGTACATACCACCATCAAGCAACGAATTACCACTATGCTTGGCACTTATAAACAAAAAGTGAGAAAATCATATTAGAATAAAAGAAAACATAAAAGAAAGTGTAAAATAGTTAAGAAATAGAAAATGTACTAATGATGTTGTAAAAAAAATTAAAAAAGATTAATAATATCAAAACAAAAAGATGTAAAATAAAGAATGTGCAAAACAAAACTCACAAAAGTAATAAGGTGTAAAACAAAAATGTGTAAAACAAGAAGATGAAAAATTGAGGAATCACTTATATAGTTAACATGCATGGCCATCTCCCTCACAATTGAGTTGAAAAGACGAGATCCAAAATATTGCGCATGGTTGTCCATCCAATGAGGCATTTGTTGTATTAGTTAGCTTATGGTTATGGAAAGGTTTGACTTATTGCATGCTAACTAATTGTTTCTTATTTGGGCCCTTAGGTTTGTAGATCATCATGGCCCCAGAAGAAAATGTTTTGTAAATTATATAAGGTTCTTCCCACAATGTTTGGAACCTATTTTTTGAGGTACATATGTGGGGTTCCAATAGAGAACCTTATCTCTTGGTTGAAATTTGACTTTCCTGATTTTAAGGTCATGGTGCTTTTTTGTGGAATGCCTTGTGCAACTCATTAGATGATAGGGCCAATAATCAATTTTCATCTAGCAAGTTGAGATTTATTAATCTTTCTTTTTGTGCTAGACTTAAGTCAAGGTTGAGGTCATAGGCTGTTGAAAGTGTACGAAGCTCGAATTGAATATGAAGTGTTGGTAATTTTTTGTATATAAAGCTCAAATGGAGAGTAGCCTATAGGAAGTTTCCATGTTAAGCAGTAGGCCCAAAGGGCATTGTTGAATTTTGTGCTTCAATATTTTCTATATTTGCTAATAGTTCTTATTATAATCTTCATGATTTTCCTATTGGTAACCTCAACTTGACCATTGGATTGGGTGTAGTAGGATGTTGTGAGTTTATGTTCAACCCCCAGGTGTTACATGAGCTTCTGAAAAGTAATGCCTATAAAGTGAGTTCCATTATCAAAAATTAATGCATGTGGCATACCAAACCTATTTACAACATTTTGTTGTACAAACTAAGCAATAGTAGAAGATGTACAGTCGGTGACAACTATTGCTTCTACCCATTTTGTATAATAGTTAATAGCGACTATGATGTACGTCTTTCCATTTGACATGGGTGTGATGGGACCCATGAAATCAATACCCCAGATGTCAAAGGGTTCTAGTGATTGAATTCACTATTGAAGTTGCTCCATTTGAGCATTCATTCCACCATCCTATTAGTAGTTTTCACAAGAATGAACATATTAGTAAGCATCCCTGAAGATTATTGGCCAATAGTACCTTGCAATTAGGATTTTAAAGGTTCTGCATCTCCCAACATAGTGTCCCCCACAAGGACCTTCATGAGCATCCTAGAGAATGCGTAGTTGATTAGCATCAGTGATACACCATCAAACTAGGCCATCAGCATACATCTTGTAGAAGTGTCCATTGATTTTCATGAAGCATTTCACCTGGTGAAGAAACTTTTGCTTCTTTTGATGGTCCAACCCTTGTGGCATCTCCTGAGTGACAAGATAGGTGAGAATGCCATCATACCATTTAGGCTCATTGGGTAATTATTCAATTATAGCTGCAATAAATAGAAGTTCATTAGGAAACATATCAAATAGTGGGTTCTCCTCCTCTTTGTTGTCCCATCGTAACCAAGATAAGTGATTAGCAACCACATTCTTAGTACCTTTTCAATCTACCATCGTAAGATCGAATTCCTGTAATATCACAAGCCACCATATGACACAGGGACTTACCGTCGGCCTGTTCATTAGGAAGCAAATGTCACTATGGTCTGTGTGCACAAACACTTTGTATCTAAGCACATAGTACCTAAACTTCTCTAAATTAAACACCACTTCCATTAGTTTTTTTCTGTAATGTTGTAGTTCAGCTTGCATAGTGGATGTAATATGGAAGCTTCTTATCATCCATTTGCATAAGCACAACTCCCAAGGCATAATTTGATGCATCCATCATAGAATGAAATGGTCTGGACTAGTTAGGTGCCTATAGAATTAGAGTTTCTACAAGTTTCTCCTTCAATTTTTGGAATTCTTTTTCACATTCATTGGTTCAAACAAATGGAGCATTTTTCTTTGTTAGCTCAACCAATGGTTTTGAAATTTTAGAGAAATTCTCTATGAATCACTAGTAGTAGCTAGTATGTCCAAGGAATGATTGAACATCTTTGATAGTTTGTGGTTGGTGGGTTATTCCTTGGATGACCTCTATTTTTTTGGGGCTAACCTCAATTCCTGCTTATGATATTCTATGCCTTAATACAATGCCCTCCTAGATCATTAGAAGACACTTTTACCAATTAATCCATAGATATGTTTCAACACATCATTTTAGTACTTGCTCAAGGCAATCTAGTGCTTGCTCAAATGTAGCTCCATAGGTGGAAAGATCATCCATGAATACTTTCACACCACTATTGATTTTTTGTTGAAGAATGCTTAAGACCAGGCATTGGAATGTAGCAGGGGCATTGCATGGATCAAATTGCATCTTGTGATGTGTAAAATTCCCCTAGGGACTTGTGAATGTCGTCCTGGCCTGGTCCTCTGGTGTGATCTAGATTTGATTATAGTCACTATAACCATCCATAAAACTATAGTATCAATGCCCAAATATTGTGTCTAATACCTAATCAATGAATGACAATGGGAAATGGTCCTTGAAAGTTGCCATATTTAGCAATCGAAAATCAATGTAGACCTACCACTTACCATCTTTTTTTAGCATAATCAGAAGTGGACTAACGCACTTACTATCCACAATGAGATAAATGAACCTTGTCTTGAGGAGTTGTTCAATTTCCTCTTTGATGATCTACTTTAGTTTAGGATTCAATCGCCTCTATGGCTACCTCTTTGGCTTCACAATTGGGTCAATGTAGATGTGATGCTGGCATATCTTAGGATCAATCCCTATGAGTTCTAGATATGGCCAAGCAAAGGCTATTGACCATTTTTCAACCACATTCAAAAGCATTTTTTTTGTTCTAGAGAAAGATTTGCATTAATTATGAATAGCTTTCCATTTTTTAAGAACACATATTCCATGCCAGTTGGTAGAGTTTTTAGTTCAAGGGGCTATTTCTTGAAATTTTTAGGAATTTACAACTCTCCCCAATAGGTATGATCATTTGCATCATCAAAGAGATGGTGATGAACTTACTCTAGTTCATCTATGCTTGCAACATATGCACATGTGAGGCTCTTAATTAGTTCCATGTAAAGTGTTCTTCTCTCAGAATCAGTGGTCAGCCACAAGGTGCCCTCTTGTTTTGTAACTACTGCATACAGACACCTTTGAATTTTTTCTTCTAGTGCACACTACTTGCATGCAAAGATGGATTCTTATTTCACTACCCAAATTTTCTCACATAATTGTGTCATGTATCATTATATGCGATGCATGGAACTCACTTCTTCTCAATCTTCCCAAATGCATTTTCTTTAGATATTTCTAGGGAAAGATCTCTGATGTTCATTCTTGCATTAATGATGCTTAGCCATGTCCTTCCCATGATAATTGGGAAGTCCCCTTTGTAGTTTTCCACCTTAATCAATAGTAAATCAACAAGATAATACCACCCATAGATAGTGGTCACAATGTCTTCTACTAGTCCCAATGGAACGGTGATGTATAGGTTTGCCAGTTTTAATTTGATATTGCTCTTTGTAAGAGGGGATAGGTTTTATATAGTATAGATTTCATGAGAAATGAGATTGACACTAGAACCTGAGTTGAGAAGAGATTTGAATGGTTCATTCCCAACAATCTACAAATAAATAAGAGGACTTCCAGGATTAGCTAATTTCTTGGGAAGGTTTCTAGCATAGATCCAATTAGATATGATGTGAGTAAGCATCATAGTATGAATCTTGGGTGGTGGGACTTGAAGGAAGTTGGTATAAAGGGAGATGGAGAAACAGGGTCAAAAGAAAATTATTTTCTTTGATCAAGTATCTAAACCACTTGGTTGATGAACCAATTGTAGATTAATTACCTTGGTGACGTTACATTATTGTGGTTGAGCTGTTAGTTCACCCTACATAGACAGAGTGGGTGGTAGTTCTGCTGAGGAAGGGAGAAGATGTGCAAGAATAGAAGGAAGAAAGGGTAAAAGGTGGTATCTCTCCTTACATGTGGAGAATAAGTTTGGTAATTATTAGAAGGGTAGTAGTGAGATTGAAAAGTAGAAACGTGACTGAAAGAGTCACGTGGAGACAAGGGTTGTTGAACATAGTACCTATATGAATTAGGTTGTCTATAATGATACTGTTGCCTTGGTAGTGCTAGCCCCCATGACTGTAGTTGTTGCCACTATTGATACTGCACATATGATTGTGGTGGAGTTCCACTTGGATAATACTATTATTATTAGTGGAAGTACCTATAATTGCCTTGAGGATAAGGTAATTGTCTAGGTGTTTGCCTTTGTGCTAGTCGTGGATTCAAGGCATACACCCAAATTCTTGTAAGTGTGACAAAATAGAACAACATCCCTTAGGATGTTCATAATGGAAAATTTCACATCCACCACCATCATCTAATTCTCTTCCTGCAACTTCCTCTATTACAACAATCTTTCCCTTACCTCTTTGATAGGCACATTTAACTTCCTTGCACCTCTTGTGCTCATGATTACTAGCTTGTTTCTTTGACTCTTTAGCAATTTGTAGGATAGCTTGAAATTTGTTATTCATGGAGTCTCATAACTAATCAACATTGGTCATAATTTCATATTGAAATTTTTGGAGTGGAAAGGTTTTTCTATTCACCACATCATTAAGTCTTGATTCTTCCTCACTATCACAAGACTGAACCTCCTACTTGAGAATGGAAGGATTGTAGTTATATTCTTTTGCACTTTCTCTTTTTCTTAATTCACCTTCCTCTTTAGCCACCTGCTCAATTAATCTTTGGATCTAATGAGCACTTACATTTGATAGTCATCCTTGAGCATAGATGCCAAGGGTTCACCTAATTTTAAATCAAAGCCCATCTACAATGTGGCAAAGTTGGTCTAATTAAGAGTAACCATGGCTAGGAAATCTGTGCATTAAGGAATAGTATCAGCCTATGGTGGCATCCAAGGGTTCATGTATTCCTTATTTACATCCTTGAATCTACCTCTCAAGTTGGACACTCTAGAGTATGTTTGATATTTGTTATTGAAAAATTCAAGCATGGTACTCCATCATATGATAGATTCTAGTTCTAAAGACCGATACCAATTTTCATCTTCTTTAATGAGTGTCCATGGGAACAACTTAAGCTTTTGCCATTTATTTCTATGTTTTGTAAGGCACATGCATCTTGGAAATCTTGGAGATGGTTTTGTGGATTTGAGTTATATCTGCCTTCGAACTGAGGGATATTGTTCATGTCTAACCTTTTGATATAACTATCCTTTATATGTCCTGTTGGAATTCGTACTTCCTCTGCGATGTTTAGCATACTTTAGGTAGCAAGCAAAGGCTTATTGAGGCCTAGATTTTTGTGCCTACAATGCCCTCTACTACCCCTTCGTTCATGGCAATGAGCCTCCCTTGAATGCCCATGCCCCCCATCTTGACTTACTCAATGATCCCTTTGATCATTTCAATTTTGTCGATCGCCTTCATCATGGTCATGTCCCCTATGACTATGATCAAAGCTAGAAGAAGAAGATGATGATGATAAAGGTGAAGAGGAAGGAGGACTAACATCATCACGATGCCTACTACCACCTCTTTAGTGATCATGACCATGATGATGATCTTGTTTCTTGTCCACATCCCTACCCCTAACTTGCCTCTTTGGATCCTTCTTTGTCATTGGATTCATTCTTATCAGAACTAGGATTGTGAATGATGGACCGTAGGTTCTGGTTTTGACCTCCTTCATGGAAGTCAAAGAGAGGAATTTCACTAAATGAAAAGCCCCCAGAGAAGGGTTCCTCGCTATCTTTTTGGTATAGTAAGAATGGAAAATCATTGAATCCTTTTCCCTTTGCAGATTCATGATGTTGTTCTAGTTGTTGATCCCTTAGACATTGTGCCTCAGTGGGATGATAATCCTTAACGTCACTATCCTGCACAATGTACTAAGCATGAAGTCCTTGTAAACCCAATCATATAAGCATTTTTTGGAGCATTACAGGAACAAACCAATTGAGTGGTAACATAATTTTGTGCTCCATGTCAAGCCACCATAGTTGTTCATATTGATGTAGAATGAATGTGAAATTGGGTACATACTCATCAGGATGAGCATATACCACTCGATATTGCTGAGGCACCAACTAATGTACTCCATTAGACTTGGGTAGAGAATTACTTCTATGAGAAGAAGACATTTTATGTTAGAGAATAAAAATGCAATGTGCTTTTAAAAATTATTGTAGTAATTGTAACGTATGATATGACTCTATTGTTTATTCTAATGATTTTGAATAATTTTTTACTAGTCCTAGATAGCGCACGTAACAACTAAAAGGTCCCCAAAAATGGCATCAATGATGAATGGCAAGGTACCCCTACGCCCAACCATACAAATCACAAACATTCATACATGATCCAATTGAATTTAGCAGACCTTAAGTTCTTAAGTACACTAGTTCTAAGATGTGAAATCTAATCGCAATGATAGTTGTTTTCTTAGTTCCACTTGTGAGGTACAAGTATATGGTTAAGTGCAACTAAGGTATATGATTTTTATCATTTTTTATTTTATAAGTTTAATCACCTAGAATAAGAATGAAAGGTAGATGAATTTAATATCTAATTAATCTACTACCTAGCTAGCCTAACACAAGCACTTGTTCCCACTCCTCAGACACATCTTGAATGCATGTAGTGCTATTGGGTTACCAAATGTTAAGCGGTTCTAGGTTACCAAGTGCTACACATATGCTCGAAGTGGTTGTGCTTGTGTTCATTAACAATTGGAAATTAATTGCTTAATTAAAGTACATTAAAATCAAGTGCATGTATAATAAATGTATTAAAGGAAACATTAATCTATTCTCAATGCTACAAGAATTATCAAAAGGGTTCATCTTTATTCCCATCACACTGCTATGCTCAGGTACATCAGTGCTCAAATAAAAGTCTGTACACACTCAAAGTCCTACTATGGGCACTCAAAAATATTCTAACTTTGGAATGACTAAACTACAAGAACTTCATTACTCTATAAAAAAATTGATGAAAAAATATCTCAAAATTATGAGCCCAAGTGCTATATTTATAAGAGGACATATATCCCATGATATTGGATATTTGACATCTTGGGCTCTGATATTAGTTATCGGATATTGAAGCCTTGATATTAGATACCCGTTATCGAAGCATGTCAAAATACAATTCATTATATGTCGAACAGAAATAATTCACAATGTGGTTCTTGAACATTAAGGAGTTGTTCCCAGCAATGCCATGTTTGTGGAACATCCCCGTACTAGCCCATATCAGAAAATTCACATGGACTGTGTATAACCCATAGAGTAAGGAGGAAAAAATGAAAGCATTGCTAGATGCTTTCTACCTAACTCCTAAAGTAGCAACTACCATTGGATAGCCTCAGCCTCAGCCATTGCTATTGCCACAAGCGTCAGAGCCTAGCAAAGGTCCTTCAACATCCTAGGAGCCTTCACCTCTTGGCATCATTTGATATTTACCTTGTCTTTAGGAAATAGAGGGTTTCTACCATCATTTTTATAAGGGTGTCTAATTTTTTTGTCAAGGATGTTCAATTTTTTTGTCAAGGATATCCAGTTTTGAAAATTTTGTAATATTGTACAATTCAGCACTCAGAGTTAGTTAGTTAGTTAAATTTAGTTAGTCAATAATCCCATACCTTTCCAATTTTTTAAGAAGCTTGAATCCTACTTTTATTCACTTGAGCATAATTTTTCACTTAATTGTGGGAATATGATGAGTCATCAACTAGCTACATTGACGAACATGCATCGATGTAGCCCCATCAATGCATGAGAAGATGCATTAATGCAATGTCATGTCACACCTATATAAATGCATGTACCAACCACATTTATGGCACGTTATGTCATTAGTGTAGCCAAGTTGTTATAGTTTTCTTCTACCAGAGTTAGAATATTTTTTAAGCGCATGTAGTAGGACTTCAAGCAATTATGTAGATCCTTACTCAAGCATCATTGTACCTAGACACACTAATGTGATGAAAATAAAGACAAGATTATTGATGCTCCTTACAACACTTAGAATATATTAGTGTTTATTTCATGCACTTTATTATTCATGCAATTTACATTCTTATCCTTAGTTAATTAATGCACTTGATAATGAACACACAAGCACGACCACTTTGAACATATCATTTAATTCTTGGTAAGCCCACTAGTGGCTAATTGATACATCCAATGATAAATACTTGGTAACCCAGTAGCATTAAGATGAGTACAAGATGTGTATGAAAAGTGGGCCCAGATGTTTATGTTAAGCTAGTTAGTTAGGAATCATAAAATAGTTAAGTAGTGAATTTCCCAATTAATTATCTTTCCTTTGATACTTGGATTGAATAAATAAAAATATAAAATACAAATAAATATCATACGCCTTAGCTCTCACTTAACCATACAAATGAGCTTGCACAAGTAAGAGCTAAGAAGAAAATGATCATAATTTCCCAAGTCACTATCTTTATTTGTTAGCACACTTAGGTAATAAGTCCATGAAATTTGCTCGAATCACTAGTGCACACTTGGGATTCGTGTGGTTGGACAAAGAGACTACTTGTTACTCATTACATGGTTAGGAAGAAATAAAGAAATATATTATTCTAAGAATCCCATGAGTTGACCATGAGGTTACCACGAGTCATGGTAAGTTAGTCTAATGATACCATGTTTAATCCATAGGTTGTGTATTTACATTAATTTTTAGAATAGACCATGAATTATGGAGAAGGACCATGGGTCATGGTTGATAACCAAAAGTCATAATTAAGTCATGATTAATAGTATAGGCTAGAAATGTTGATAATGTAGTGTTTACCTCATGGATGATACTTGGGCTAACCATAAGTCATGACCTACTGATTAATAGTACCACAAGTTATGGTTGGGTTGTGGTAAGAGGAAAAATTTTAATTCCTATAGATTTTCAATTAAAATTTGAATGTTGGTTGAATTTTTGATGCCACATAGAGATTCAAATAAAATTGAAGTAGAAACATCAACAAATTAAATTTGAATTTTGAGAGAATTTGAAACAAAAAGATGTTGCCAACTTTTGATCTTCAATACAAGGAAATTCTCATATGTTAGGATGTAAATATTGATCTAGAATGAACGTTGTTAATAATGTTGATAATGATAACGAGTGATGATGATGTAGTTATCTTAAATTTGAAGGACTGATCTTGATCAAATACCTTATGGAATATTAATAGTTGGTAAAACAAGGAAAATCTTGAAGGAAATGTGTAACCAATAAATCCTAAAAAATTAACCATGACATTCATGTATGGCCTTGGGATTTATAGAAAAATATTATGGCCATAATTAAGGGATTTGAAGAGTTATTTCCCATTGCAAAAAAGAAGAAAATTAAAAATAATGATGAATTTAGGTTAATAAATTGTATATCGGTCCATCAATTCATTTAAAAGTAATAATGCATTTGTGGTATAGGAACATATCTTTTGAGCCTCAATGCCTATACCTATAGGTGGAGAAGTAAAGTTATGGAAATGTGAAAGATGTCTTTCCTATGAGTGTTGGATGTATCCAGAACACATCTTCCAACCTTGGAAAGATGCCTTTCACATTTGAAAGATGGATTTTAGGTTCAAAAGACATCTATCAATTTATAAGAATACAAAAAGATGATTTTTAAACCCCAAAGATATCTTGTTCATCCAGCAAAGGATCCAAAGTGGTTGTTACAAAGTGATAAATAATTGAAAAGTGGTGTTTGATTAGGGGAAAGGTTCCATTAATGTATGTGTTTATTTTGTGTTAAGTATGGTTCAACTATTACATGTTTGTGATAATGTATGTGTATTAGCCATTGTGTGTGGGATCTTGGTTGTTGGAAGCCAACCTTGAGAGAGGAAGGAAAGAGATTTAGGTTGATTATTCCTTATATTAAGGGCAATCTTGTGTGATTTTAGAGCCTCATGCTCTACAATATTCTTGAGTGTATGAGTTGTTTCCTAAGTTTTTCAATTGTAGGAACTTGTGTGATTTATGTTGTTTTGTGTTGATTTCATTATATTGTAATCTTCATGTAATTTAATAGAAGATAGATTATTTTTCTCTTTCCAACAAATTTACTTTTATCTTGCATGCATTCTAGATCTGGTGTTTTTGAAGTTTTTTATGCATAGAAGTGATCTTGCTCTAGAATTTATATAAGAGCCTAGGATTTTGAAAAATTCATTGATGATTTTTATCCATGTTTCATGCATTTAAGGATATTGAGGTCTTGTGTTGATCTTTTTGTCTAATTTGAAGGAATTGTATTTCTTTTGAGCAAGTGGCTTCTAAGAAAGAAAATGCAAGTCCTTGAATAGAGAAATGAAGAGCATGAAATCTACTTTTGAATTTATGGTTGATAGATTAGAGGAAATAAATACTAAGGTGGATAGAAATGAAGGTCCCAACTATATTCAATCTCAAGATGATGAAGAGCACACCTAGGCAAATGTGGAAGAATTTTTCTAGCCTAATGGAGGAAGAGAAGATGAGGAAGAGCATTCTAGCTATGGGAGTGTTAGAACCCATTAGACCAAGGTTTTAAGAGGGAGGAATCCAAACCCTCATGCAAGAACTTCAAGATATTCATCAAGAACATCTTCTTTTTCTCATGGGAAGTTTGATGATGAAGATGAGGCAAAACTTGAAAGATCTTTCAGAAATGTTACAAGACTTCCTTATGTGAAATTAGATACTTTCAATGGCATAGATGGCACCAAAGCCTTTGCATGTTGGCTAAAGGTGCTTGAAAAGCATTTTGAGGTTGAGAAGATACCAAGTCATTTTAGGGTACTAATTGCTAAATCTAGATTAGAAATAATGGGTTCAACATGGTGGGAGAAAAAACCTCAAGGTTATGTAATTCAAAATGAGCAACCTATCAGGGATTGGTTCTTGATGAAGTTTAAGTTAAAATAAAAATTTGAGCAATCTAGGAAAAGGCAAGAGACTATCATGATGTTCAAATTCCTTACATAAGGAGACACGGATGTCAAGTAATTTTATATTAAATTTTATAATCTATTCCATCAGGTTAAAGTTAATTTGGAAGAATATGAGTAGGCTTCAATTTTTCTTAGAGGTCTTAAGATGGATTATCAATAGGAGTTCTTATTTTGTAAGCCTCAAACTCTTGATGATGCATATGATCTAGCACTTAATGTAGGAAAGAAATTCAGTGGATTTTGAAGTAGAAACAAATAAGCTTCAAAAGGGAATAATAAGGGATCCAAATCAAAACCTAAAGACAAAGATGACATCCATGAAAAGAAGTAGGAAAAAGCAGATGAGAAGGATGAGGCCAAGAAGGACTAAAGCAAACAAGGGATGGGTTAGGGCAATAACTCATCCAAGATTTAATGCTTCAAATGTGGAGAGTTTGGACACAAGCAATGGAAATGCTCACTTTATAAGATAACCAAAGGTAACGATGTATAAATTGTAGAGAAGGAGGATTCATCAAGTCAAGCTCGTCAAAGAGGTAATCCTAATGCTTCCAAAACTAAGGAAATTTCTGAATTAAATTCATATGCATTTATGAGGAATAGGAATAAAAGAGACTATTTGGCAAGGAAATTTGTGTGTCAAATTGGGGTTAGATGTTTAACTAGTGGGGAATGGATTCATATTTTGATTTATGGAGGAGTCCAATAAAATGCTATTTCATCTAGGGCTATTACTAAATTGGATTTGATAACATATCCTCATCCTAGATCCTACAAGATGCATTGGTTATCTAAAGATTTCTTTTAAGAGGTGAGGGATCAATATGTATTCAAAGTCAAGATTAGAAGTTATCATGATGTGGTGACATGTGATACCTATTGATTGTACTAATGTAATTATTAGGGGGCCTTGGAATTTTGATAATGGCACTCAATTTGATGAAGTAAGAAATGTTTGGAGTGTAATAATAGAAGATGAAATCAATGAGTTTATTCTAATGACTATTAAACAATTGAGGCAACAAACTTTACTTAATGCTTCATTAATAATTATTGGGAAAAGAGAATATATTACTGTAACGACTAAAAAACGTTGGTAGCTGGAAAATACCAAACAAAATTCCACGTACACAGTTTTAACCACGGATCCGTGCAAAGGCTATGTTGGAAAAACGAATCCGCGGTGCCCTGAACGGTCTTGTCGATCAGACAGGGACTTACTAATCAGTAAACCGATGAAGAGTATGAATATTTCGTGGAGCAATCTGATTCGAGGAATTGCAAAACGAGGAAAAAATGACGTAGATGAATCGCAACGATGATAACGTTAAACGCAGTAAGAGGAGGCTAACACAAGAGAAACACGTAGTTTCAAGATCCACGCTTTGACTTGAAAAATGTATAATTTATATACCACGTTACAGTGGGGAGACCCCGATTACTTGACGTGAAGCAAGCACAAAACAACAAGAAAATTGTCCAAACACAAGTCCGATCTACCTCGAGGACTAAAGCCGGGATGCAAGGACGATCAAGCTCTGACGTCTACCGATCAACTGTTTCTGACCAATAGAGTCTTCCCCAGTAGAATGATTACTCCTGTTGCCGGTGTTCAAAGCGAACTGTGCTCTGTTACCACCGGAAGGTGATGCTGTCAACAATTGCCAAAGCGCTACTCTCTGTATCTCTGCTCAAAAGTGACAAGTGCTCCAGTGCTCAGAAAAATGCCTTTTCTTCTTTTATTTGCCCACTTCCGTATCTTTGTCAACTGGGGTATTTATAGGCTGCGACGCCCTATAGAAAAGGCGCAACCTTGATGATGTGTGTCCCGAATGTTTCGGGTACTGTTGGCCTGATCATTTTTGTGTCAAACTTTGTGACTACACACAATATGCTTATTTGTGTATCGTGCGTGTGAAGAATAGATGTGCGTCTGGCATGTTTCAACTGTCTTTGGGCCATGTTACGCTTATTCACGCTGCGTTGCGTATACAAGCGTAACATAACATGGGAACAATAGATTCAAGCTGTTTTACGCTCGCTTACGCAGCCGCACGTAATGAAGCGTAAACGATGTCTAGCTTGGCGATGCAATACGCTGTGATACGCTACGTTGCGTGATGAGCGTATGATGAGCAATCGCGCTTTCTTAGACTTTGCCTTTGACTGTTTTGGAGCTCATTACGCTGCCGTGCGTAATAGAGCGTAAACCTGGCCTTGCACAAAAGACTTAGCAAAATATACGAAAAGTCGCATATACACTGCTCAAGCTTCTCCCTATGCCAAAGTAACTAGCCTTCTGATGCTGGACTATGTTTAAACAGAATCACGCTGAGCGCCATTACGCTACATCGCGTGATATAGCGTAAACAGAAAAAGCATAGAAAGATTAGGAATCTACACAGGAAGTCAAAGACTTGATGCTATGCACCTCTTGGTGTTGCTCTGTCTTATTCTCCCTTCTGGAATTCTGACACGCGTCCTTGCCTGAACTGCGAATCTTTTCCTGAGGCCGACTCACAATTTTCACGGTGTTTCAATTACAGAACATGATGAGGCATGTTTTGGATGTGTGATTGTATCAACTATTACTTCTAACCACGATGTTATGTAGGTAGAATTTTGATGAACTATCAATAAGATAGGTTGCATTGACACATGCTTGTAGATGCAGCCTCGTTAACATATCTTATGATGCATTGAAATAGGCATTACCTCTTTAAATGCATACATCTCTTACATTTATGGCACTTGTTGGTCATAGCTTAGCCAAATTCTTGTTGTTCCTTCCACAAAAGTTAGAATATTTTCCCTCTAAGTGCCTATAGCATGGATCTAAGTGATTATATGACATTTTATTCGAGTGCAAATGTATCTAGACACATTTGCATGGATGATAATATAATTGATATTTCTTCTATCCATTGTAGCATGTAGACTAGCATAATTGTACTTTTTGTAATTTACTTTACATGCAATTTACTTTCTTATTATTAAGTAATCAATGCTTCAAGCATAATATATTAATAGAGTGATTCTAGTAGTGGATACTTGGTGTACCTAGTAGTATACACTTGGTAACTTAGCAATGTTTATAAAGGTTCAAGATGGTACATTAGGATAGTTAGTTAATGTAGTAATTAATTAGTTAGTTAATTTAAGCATTAAATATTTATTCATTTAATCAATTAGCAAGTAGGGAAAAAATAATAAAAAGTATAAAAAATGAATATCTTATGTCTCAACCAAACTTAACCATACACACAAATTAACACAAGTTTGAAATGGAAATACAACAACTTGCAACTACATATTTCACTATTTAGGAATATTGAACACTTATGTAAATAAGTCCACATAATTCAACAAGATTACTTGTGAACACTTGTGATTCATATGGTTGAGCATAGGAACTACCCGATTTTCATCATTGGTATCATTGTTGATGAATTAGTTTAGCTAAGTGGGCAAGTATCATTAAACAGTGAATCCATATAAAATCATTGTAGGAAAAATATGAGTTATCTTTCATACAAAATAATAATAATATTATTAATATATTAAGGAATACTTTATCCACATCACGCAAATGACTTCTTCTCGTAGGAATGAATCCATACCCCATGTCAACGACTTAAAGCAATAGCATGATAGGACTAAAAGGACTATTGGTGAGACCTTAGCAGCTGACAGTAATCTATGCACATTTGGATTCCTACTACCCATACTTCACCTTTATTCTTCATCAAGATGAATAGTTACATTGGAGGGATGTGGAGAAAAACATTTTGTTACCTCTCAATTAGTCTATTCCTGTCATACTCATGGCTAATCTCATAAATTCGGGAATTGAATAATTAGGCCTAGAGTATAAGGTAATAGACCACATCTTTAGAGACTATTAGTTTTCAAAAGCCTAGCTTAGAAGAGATTGATGCAAGGAGGCACACCATGAATTACCCAAGGACAAGAGGATCCCAACACCATTATTTCTAAAATAATAGAAAAAGAGGGTCATGCTTTCTTCTTAATGCTATCTCAATATACAGATTCTCCTCCTTTCGTTGGGATGATAGACTTCACCAATGGTTGCAATTAATCTTGGAGAATAACCAAGATGAGGGAAGGACAAAGTCCAAAATCCAAAGAACATCACAACAAAGATCTCCTAGTTATTCATCTAAGGAAAAAGAGAAAGAAAAAGAAAAGGAGAAAGAGTAAGCAAAAGATCATAGGAGAAGGACCAATAAGAACTGCTCTCCTAGTCCTCCACCTTCACCATCCTACTCATCATCAAACTTTGATATGAGGAGCCATGATTGAGATCGAAGAAGGAGTGATCAGGATCAAGATGTAGATGATTAGAAGTCCCATTGTGATGATAGCAACTAGGAGCAAAGGTAACCATGAGAGGAAGAGAAGCATAATTGGTAATAGAGGTATAATAGGTCTTATCATAGAGGATATGGTCATGATAGGGGCTACCATGAATGCAATGACTATGATGAACTATTGCTAGCTATAAGAAACATGCTTAATATTTAAGAAGTAGTTTAAATTCCTACCAAGCATCAAAGGGATAGTATAATTAAATGGCTTGACATGAACAATATCTCTAAATTTTGAGGATATAATGTCGATCCTTAGCATCATCTATAGGTCTTCCATGATGCTTGTGCTTTATAGAACATTGAGAATGAATGGTAAATGTTCAAATTATTTCCAAGGACACTCATCAAAGAAGCTAAAAGTTGGTATTGATCCTTGGAGCTGGAATCTATTTGTAGATGAGTACAATGCTAGAGCTATTCAATGATAAGTATGAAACATACTCCTAAGTGTTTAACCTAAGGAAGAAAATTTAAAGATAGAAATAAGATAATCATGAATTCTTGGATGTAGTCCTGGGTAGGTACAACTCCCTCTTATATTGATTCCTAGGACATAGATTTTATCGAAGGGAGTAGCTTTGCCACATAGTAGATGGGCTCACAAAAAAAACCAACTATTGGGTTCTATGCCCGAGGAAGACTTCTAGAAATGAGAACCTCTTGGATTTAAAGGATGATTGATTAAGTTTTCAAGGAAGAGGAAGACCTGAAAAACAAGAAAGTGTAGAGGAATATAGGAACTCCTCCATTCAAAAAAGGGAGGTGCATTTCTGTGATTCAAAGGAAGAAGCATCACTAGATGAAGTGATGCAAAGGAAAACTTTGTCAATTCAAAAATATATTACTAAAATATTGGCTAAGGTGTAAAAAATGTGGAACTCCTTAGATGAGAAGTTTTAAATTGCTTTCAAGCTTATAGAGGATAAGACAGAGCAAGGAAGTAGAGATAAAGGCATAAGGTGAAGGACAGATACATGTAGGGATTATTATGAGTAGAAAGGTAAGGCTGTAGCAGTTGATAAGGTTGTAGGTTCAAAAAAATGATGATGAATGTGATATTTGTTAATATGAAATCCCAAAAAATGTTGTGCTATAATGTCACATCTACAAAAATCTGTGATGTACATGTTAAATCCAAAATTAGCAAAAAATGCAACCACCTAGGATATTGCATTATCTATAAGGTAATTCTATGCAACAATTCCATAGACCATAGTATTACCTAAGTGGAGCACCATATCAACCTCAAGAGTAGTATCAACAATAACAAAAATCACAATCATGAGAGATGTCACCACCACAGTAGCAATATCCTTATTGAAAGCTAGACCCTTATGGATATTATGTCTAGCAATTTGTATCTCTTCATGAATTTTCTAGTCACACTCCTTTCTCTCATCACTACTATTCTCTAGAATATCATAGAACCTTTGCTTCATGAACTGAGTCTCCATCTACTTATCCTCATCTATATTTACCAACTCACCCTACACCCTTAAATACCACTATCTTGTCACATGCACCACTTATACAAGGAAAAATTCCACCATAGCCCTAACAACGAAATGCCATAAGGGTAGTAAACTTATAGCAGGACAACCATCCAAGTGGTTCTAAGCATAAGCCTCGACAATGAGCTTTCTTTAGATCAAACAATTCACAAAAAGCCTTGAAGACATCTGTGGTTGCTAACCCTACATTAGTTTCTTTCAAAATTACTACCAAGCTATCATCAACCCAAAAGTTCCCAAATATTCATACTATCATGTTGACCTATGTGGTCATAGATTGGATCAAGGCAGACACCTTTCTAGAAAATGATTTGATCCTAGAAATCTCCTAATTTATTTGTAGATTGCAAAAAATGATCCATACAAAGCTCTACTAGGTTCAAGTTCTAGCATGAACTTAATTTTTCAAGAGATGTATAAGACCTAGAATCTACCTCCACTCAAGAAATGTAACATCATATTGGAGCTTGCATATCAATCCATCATGTTTCTTTGGAATTAGTAGAGCACATTGTGACCATTGTATGTGGTTGGTTATATTTAGTCAATTTTCTAATGATCCATGTAGATAATGATAAGGGCAAATTTCCTATTATCATGGAAAGGGATTAGCTTGTACAATTGATGAAAATATGAGGATCAGAGACATTTCCTTGCAAATCTCCAAGGAAAATGTATTCAAAAAGCTAGAGAAGAAGTAAGTTCCATGCATCACATACAATGAAATAGTGTGTCATTGCATGCAAAAAATATGAGTTATGAAAAGTACATCCATCACAACATGCAATAACTGTACCAAGACATCAAATATTCAATGGTGGTTATATGCAACAGCCATAAAATAGGAAGGTACCTAGTGATTGATAATAGATAATAACTCTGAATCAGCAATCTGCATGGAACTAGTAGAGCTCCTTCCTATAGAGCTCCTCACAAGTTCTTATATTGATGAAATGGATGGAATGGAGTAGATACATAACCAACTCTCCCACAAAAATGCAAAAATGAATTAGAGGAAGTTGAAAATCCTTGATGATTTTAAGCAAGAGTCCTTGAACTCAAAACTTTACCCATAACATTAGAATATGTTTTTCTTAAGAATGACAAGCTGGTAATTATTAATGTCAGTCTTAGCCAAGAATAGAAAAAGAAGTTGTTGCAAGTTATAAACAAATGGCCAATAGCCTTTACCTAGTCATATCTTGAGCTAGCAGGGATAACTTTGTGGATATAACAGCATTGGATCTATAGAGACTCCTTTATCAAGCTAAGGAGACAATTGCAAAGGAGATTGATTCTAAAGCTTAAGCAAGTTGTTAAAGATGAATTGGAACAACTTCTTAAGTTAGGGTTTGATGAGTGGCAAGGTACCCCTACACTCAACCATACGAATACAAGTGTTACACATGCGATTCGGTCGAACTTCAAGGACTAAGTGCTTACGCGCCTTATGGAACACTTAAGGTTAATCAATCGTTGTCTTCCCAAGCTCACTTGTATTTGTCACGGTTGTATGGTTAAGCAAGCTTGAGGCATGTGATTTTTATATCTGTTATCTTTTATCGCCTATCCTAAGAGGGAAAAGGGTGAAGAGACTAAGTAACTATCTTTCACTATCTAAGCTTTAATTGTCCTAGCATCAGTATCCATTCCCACTTGTTGTTTACACCCTAAACTAGTGCAACGCTATTGGGATTACCAAATGCTATTTGTTACTGGGTTACCAAGCATAACGCACATGCTCGAAGTAGTCGTACTGAATGCACTTAACTATGAGAGTTGAAAGTTGAGAGAAATTAAGTGTCTAAAAAAGCATTTAAACATTTAACAATAATTAAAGTCCTATTTAGCTTAGTCCATATGCTGCAAGGTTTATCAAAAAGTTCATCTTTATTGCCAGACACAATGTATGCTCAGGTACAAATTTCTCGAATAAAGATCTATTCACTTTGAGACTCCTACTGTGGGTACATGGAAATTATTCTAACTCTGGAATGATAAAACTGCTAGAGTTTGGCTAAGGGTCTAGATCTAGATGGGAAAACAAGGGAAGTCCACCTCTTATTTATAGATGTAATGGCAGGACGTGATATCGCGTGGGAAAACTCGATATCGCGGATGCGATATCGCGTACACAATATTGCGGCTCATCATACCCCCATGACTGAATAAGAACTCATCCTCGAGTTCCTTACAAAATATTGTAAAGGTATGGGATTATTGACTTGAATGAAACTAATGGTGAATGGGGTGACATGTGAACGGATCATCATTACAAAACATGAAAAAACTAGTGTTCACGACAACAAGAGTGAACACTTTATACATTTGACATCAGGCCATGTTTGGCAACTGAGAGAGAAGAGAGAATAAGTCTATTGTTTCCAATGCTAATATTGCACCTTTTGTTGTCCATCCATAAGTGTGTCAATCTTGTTCCTTTCATAACTGCTTCAACACCGATCCATTCCAAGTATTTCCTCCAGATCCAATCCGTTATTGTATGATTTCCATCTGCACACACAACACAGTCTCATATTAGTAAGGGTAAAGGAATCACAATACATTTGATACCTTGCCTCAGTGTAAGGTCCATTAGTTGAGTTATGAAATGGCTGATGCTGATTCTGGAGACATAAAACTGGTGACTACCCAAGGTGTAGGGGTTAGGAGAAAATCGAAAAAATTGGACCAGGATCCCCTTGACTAATCATGAACCTCTGGTGGCAAGAGAATGGAAAAAGATAAGGGAGAAGAAAGATGGAGAAAAAGAAACAACTGTAATGTTGATGAAATGGATGTCAGAGATGGAAATGAACAAAATAGAAATTGATTGTGAAAATGTTTAAGGAAAAGAAATTAACTAATGTACCAAATAGGAATGCTAGTGGGTCCTCCCCAAAGTAGGCTCATCCCCTTAATGCCCTGACATTCCCACATTCAAAGAGTCCATAGGCTCTGGGAATGTCATTTGGAAACAAGAGTTAAAGTCTTCACCACAAGAGTTTACCAAAAAGAAAACAATGCGTCAACCAAAATATAGACTACTAATACAACCAGCAATGAGGTGAACAATGGAGGAAGAACGATGGAAAGAAGAGAATGGAATGGAGTCTCAAGAACAAGGTGGTGTACAACCCCTTGTGTGTTCATGGTTAATATGACTTAGTAGATCCCATTCCAAATCCAGCCTCAAAAAAACCACATCCAATGACTTCGCATTGATATATTCAGCCAATCCATCCACCTAAAGTAACAAGAATGCCTCCATCAAAAAGTCACCACCATTCACACAAAAAGAGAAAGGAGAAAAGTGGGAAGTGAGAAAGGGCCTTAGTTAGGGGGAACATGTTTTTAGTTCCATAACCAGTGCTTGTAGCCTAGAGAATTATTTCGTCTAAAGGGTGTGCTTTGAATCCTCACTATTTTTTGTTTGTTTGTGTGTTTTTTTTTTTTTTTGCGTGAGAACCACACCATGCAAAGACTTATTATTTTTATTTTAATTTGCTTAGCTTCCTGATAATGATGTAACATTGGAATAGTAGGAAAACCCAAGAAGAAAACATTCAATCACCCAAGAGAATGGCCAATACAAATGCGTCAAGTCCCCTTGAAGTCACACCCTTTTCAATCCTTGAGTCCTTCCTTAGTTTGAGAAATGTCTAGTCACCAATTCATTGATAGTTCTTATTATTTTGAAGAAAGAGGTTGTACAATTCCAAGCCAAGAGAGACCATAGAAATTTATGAATGCATGGATGATGTGGACTCATTTCTAGTGATATCAAAAGAACCATACCTTAGTATCAACATTATAACTTAAAGGTAAAAACCACACATTAGCAACCAATAGAATATAGTTCATACCATCATTGGGAGCACTTATTGGGTGACAAACTTAATAAAATGGATAACACACACACACAAATAAAATAAAAAGTATGAACGATGTTGTAAAACAAAAAGAAGAAAAGTTAAAGAAATTTGTAAAACAAAAATGTGTAAAACAAAAACTTAAAAAGGACCTAAGGGCCTCAATTGATTAGCATAGGTGGCCATCTCCCCCATGACTGAATTGGAAGTGAGAGATCCAAAATAATGAGCATTTTTTTGAATATTTTAGAAGTGTCCAACTTCTCCCAATTGATATTTTCAGGCTAAGGGTTGGAAGTTGGCGACGCTCATGCTTTAGTGTATCTATGCTTTCGATGTAAGCGCAAGCTGTTCCCCCAATTGGTTCCATGCATGTTGGTGAGTTGCTCTTGGATCAGCTATCAACCACGAGGTGTCTTTTTATTGTGTGGTTGCTACATACAGGCACTTTTGTATGTTAGTTTCTTGGGCACATCGGTTGGATGCAGGACATGCTGAACATTCCTGTATGCCATCACCCTCTGTATCATTGTATGTGATGCATGAAACTTTCTTCTTCTCATTCTTTCCATAATTTTTTTACTTAGATATTTCTAGCGAAAGATCATGAATTCCAAGGCATGCGTTTATGGTACTGAGCCATGCCCTCCCCATTATAATTGGGAAGTTCCCTTTATTATTGTTGACTTCTATCACTAGGAAATCAGTTGGGTATGACCAATCATACATAATGGTAACGATGTCCTCCACCAATCCCAAGGGAATAGTGATGGACTAGTCAGCTAGCTCTAAGCGAATATTACTCTTCTTTAGTGGAGATAGGTTCCAAGCTTTATACATTTGTGATATTAAGTTGACTTCAGAACCTAAGTCAAGAAGAGCTTTACATGGTTCATTCTTAGCGAATTGGAGGTAGATTAAGGGACTTCCAGGATCAGAGAATTTTTTGGGAAGGTGGCCCATCTTTATCTAATCAGTGACGGTATGTGTTAACATAACCATATGCGTTGACCTCTATTTTTGGTTTGAAGGGAGCTCCGAAGCCTTATTTGGTGGAGAGGCGTTTTGAGGCTCAATCGCTTGTGGTTGTGAGAGCTTGTTTGGACTGTTGATTCTAAAGAAATGTCTTCTCTTTGTATGGTTGTCAGAACCAGTAGTGGGTTGAAGGTTCATAGCTCTTATAGCATTACGTTGCTGCGGTTGAGTGGGGAGTTCCCCTTGCATCGCTGGAGCGAGTGGTAGTGGAGCTATCGGCGCAAGAGTTGTGGATGGGTTCGGAGGATGGTATGCATGTGATGTATCTCCCCTAGGAGGAGTCCTATAATACTCTCAAGCTTGGTAGTGATATTGTGGTGTTATGTGACTGATAGAGTCACTTGGAGAAACTAGCTACTACACGTAATAGCCATATGGATCCAATTGCCAGTAAGGGTATTGTTGCCTGGGCAATGGCATCCCTCATGACTGTGGATATTGCCACTGCTGGTGTTACTCAATAGGTTGTGGTGGAGTTCCACCTGGATAATACGTTAAGGTTTGGTGGAACTGCCTTGGGTTACCTTGGGGATAAGGTAACCTCTGGGGTGCTTGTCATTTGTTAAGTCTTGGGTTGAGTGCATATACCCCAGACTCTTGTAGATGTGAGATTATTAGGCAACATCCCTTAGGATGGTCATACTGACATTTCTCACATCCACTATCATCGTCCATATTGGAATCCACAACCTCTTCAGTGATAGCCATTTTACCCTTACCTTTGTTACGTGCATGGTCCAAGTCTCTCCTCTTTTTCTTATCATAGTCACTACTTCGCTCCTTAGACTCCTCTACGATTTTAAGGATGGTTTCAAATCTACTATCTAAGGCATCCCCCATTTGATCTACCTTAACTGACACTTTGGTTGTTAACTTCTAAAGTGACAAGGTCTTTCTATTCACCAACTCTTCGAGTGGTGACTCATCCTCCTCCTCACAGAATCTCACTCCCCTCTTTCAAAGGGAAGGATCACAGTTATATTCTTCCACACTTTCTCTTTTGCGTAGCTCCCCTTCTTCCTTAGCTACTTGCTCCAAAAATCTGTGCACCTCATGGGACCTAAGCTCTGATAATCTCCCTTGGGCATATGTTCCAAGGGTTCTCCTAGTTTCATGCCTCATCCCATCTACGAGATGGCGTAGTTGATCCCATTGTGCATAATCATGGCCTAGGCAACAATGTAGCAGTGCATAATATCGGCCCATGATAGCATCCAAGGGTTCATGATTATCTTGCTTCCATCCTTGGATATGTTTCCACAAGTTGGACACTCTAGAGTACATTTGATACATATCATTAAATAGCTCTAGCATCGTAGTCTACCATCTAATAGATTCCAGTTCTAAGGATAGCTACCAGCTTTCCACTTCCTTTATGAGTGTCCTTGGAAATAACTTTAACTTTTGCCACTCGTTTTCAATATTCTGCAAGGCATAGGCATCGTGAAATGCCTGTAGATGATTCTGCAGATCAGCGTTGTATCCCCCTTCAAATCATGGGATATTATTCATGTCTAGTCTCTTTATCTGGCTATCTTTCTAGTGCCTTGTAGGTATTCTCACAACCTCCGTAATATCTAACATACTTCAGGTTGCAAATAGGGGTTCTTCATTGTCATTTCTTTCATGGTGTCTATGATGCCTACGTGGTTCCCTACTTTCCCTTCTTCCATGTCTTAATTCTCTCAACTACCCTCGTCCTCGTTCTCAACTCTCTTGTCGAGGTTTATCACTATGTTTACCCTTATCCTCATGGTTGGGTTCTTTGTGACTACATCCTAATGTGGAAGGAGAGGTTGAATGAGGTGATGAAGGTGAAGAAGAAGGGGAACCATCGCCATGACGATGTTTCTTACCTTCTCTTCAGTGGTTACAGCCCCGATCATGATGAAAATCAGATTGCCCACCCTTGTCATATGTTTGTGTTCCCTCATTGAACACTTGGTGTTCATGGGGATCAGAACCAGGGTTATGAATCTTGGAGTGTAGGTTCTGATACCCCACCTCCTCACCATCGTTAGGAGGGGGAACATCATTTGATGGGGAACTTGTTATAACTAGTTCACCATCTCCAATTTCACTTAGAATGTGCGGGACGTTGTGGGGTCCTTTACCCTTCAACAATGTATGGTAGCTCTCCTGCTGCAAGTCTCTTTGATGTTGCGCTTCTATGGGATGGTACTCCCTTGTTTCATAGTTGCACGCAATGTACTTCACATATAATTGTGACATGCCTATTCATGCAAGGGCATGAAGAAGCATGTTGGGGACTACTTGGTCGAGGGGCAACACTATGTTACCCTCCAAGTCTCTCCAACGTAGTTGCTCATCTTGATGAAGGCTAAAGTAAAGTTGGATATATACTCATCAGGATGAATATATACCACTCAGAACTGTTGAGGAACTGGCAGATTTGGGTTACGTATGTTGTGTTATTGATTGTCTCTTGTATGATCCCTAGGTGGTGAAGTGCTTTTGTGAGAAGAAGAAGAAGACATTGTTATCTTATTTGGTGTGCTATTGACCGTTGTTTAATTTTTCTTTTGATTTGCCCTAAGGGTTTTTTTAAGCTCCCAATGATGTGAATGATATCCTATATTCTACGTAGTGCACAAACAACTAAGTCCCTGGAAATGGTGCCAATGATGAGTGGCGAGGTGTCTCTACACTCAACCATCCGAATACGAGCGTTACATGTGTGATCCAGTCGAACTCCAAGGACTAAGTGCTTACGTGCCTTATGGAACAGTTAAGGTTAATCAATCACTGTCTTCCCAAGCTCACTTGTATTTTTCACAGTTGTATGGTTAAGCAAGCTTGAGGCATGTGATTTTTATATCTTTTATCTTTTATCGCCTATGCTAAGAGGGAAAAGGATGAAGAGACTAAGTAACTATCTTTCACTAACTAAGCTTTAATCATCCTAGCATTAGTATCCATTCCCACTTACCGTTCACACCTTGAACTAGTGCAATGCTACTAGGATTACCAAACGCTATTCGTTACTGGGTTACTAAGCGTGCCGCACATGCTCGAAGTAGTCGTACTGAATGCACTTAACTATGAGAGTTGAAGGTTGAGAGAGATTAAGTGTCTAAGAAAGCATTTAAATATTTAATAATAATTAAAATCATATGTAGCTTAGTCCATATGCTGCAAGGTTTATCAGAAATTTCATCTTTATTTCCGGACACAATGTGTGCTTAGGTACAAATTGTTTGAATAAAGATCCATTCACTTTGAGACTCCTACTGCGGGCACATGGAAATTATTCTAACTCTGGAATGATAAAACTTCTAGAGTTTGGCTAAGGGTCTAGATCTAGATGGGAAAACAAGGGAAGTCCAACTCTTATTTATAGATGTAATGGTGGGACACGCGGCTCATCAAGGTTCATCTATCCTATAGTAAACAGTGGTTTGGTAAGCCTACTCATGATTATGCCAAAGAAAGGAGAAAATGGAGAGTTTGAATATACTTCATGTTGTTAAATATGAAAACATTTAAAGACCTTTTCACATTATCATTTGTAAATTATGTGCTAAATACAATTGCGGGGCACAACTACTATAGTTTCTTGAATGGTTATAGTGTTTATAACCAAATTCAAATAGCACTAGAAAACTAGGCCAAGACAACGTTCACAAGTCCATGGGAAACTTTTGCATATAAGAAGGCCTTTGCAATAACCCTACAACTTTCCAATGCCTAGTACTCAACATCTTTTAGCAACAGATTAGTACTGGTGTGGAAGTCTTCATAGATGACTTCTCCACTTATGGTGCCAAATTTGAACAAGCATTGAACCATCTCAAGTATGTGCTAAAACACTATGTGAATATGAACCTATGGCTTAATTGGCAAAAAAGGCATTTGATGATCCAATAGGGCATAGTCTTAGGGCATCGAATTTTAGGAAAAGGGATTGAGGTGGACCTGGATAAGGTATGGGTCATCCAAGGAATTACTAGACAATCTCAAATTGTAAAAGATGTAAAATCATTCCTTGGTCACACTGGTTGCAATAGGCACTTCATTGAGAATTTTTCCAAAATTCCCAAATTGGTAGTAGAGTCTACAAAGAAGGATGTAGCTTTTGAATGAACTAAGGAATGTGAAAAATCATTCTAACAAATGAAGCAAAGGCTCATAGAAACTCCAATTCTACATGTTCTAGATTGGTCCAGGCCATTCCACATAATGACATATGCATCTAAATACATGTTTGAACTAGTGCTTACACAAATGAATGATCAAAAACATCTATACTACATCCATTGTGCAAGTAGAAGCATTGTAGGTGCATAATTGTACTACACCATCATTGAAAAGGAACTCATGATGATGGTATATGCCTTGAAAAAAATCAGGCACTATGCACTCAGATATCAAATTTTTATGCACATTAATTATAGTGCCATCTTGATAAACAAGATAATGATTAGCCCTTATGATGAGCGGTGAGGTGCACCTACGCCCAACCATACGAATCATAAGCATTCATGCGTGATCTAGTCAAATTCCAAAGACTACAAGCACTTACACATAGTGTTCTAGCCATTAAAATCCTAGTTAGAATGGTCATTGTCCTCTCAACCTTACTTGTGATATTCTAGAACGATGGTTAAATGAAACTGAGGCATATGATTTTTTATGTGTTTTCCTTTATTCTTAATATTTAATTCTTCTAATATAGGGAGTAAAAGGGCTAGATAATTGAAGATTTCACTACTCTATCACTCGACTACTCCTAGCATAAGTAGCCATTCCCACCCTTGATACACATCCTAAGCATGTCCTTATCACTACTGGGTTGCTAGACATTAAGCGTCACTAGGTTGCCAAATGTCAAACATATGTTCGAGGTGGTCATGCTTATGTGTTCTCATGGACTATTAAAATGTACTATAACTATAAAGCGATAGCAGAAGCATGAAAATTATTAAAGTATTAAAATATTAATACTTAAGTAATCTAGTTCAAATGCTGCAAGGAATGTTCAAAAAGCTCATCTTTATTACCGTTCAGGCCAATGGGCTCAGGTACATTAGCACTCGAATAAAGAGTCATACACTCTTCAAACTATGTCTACGGGTACTTGGAAAATAATCTAACCCCTGCAGAAACAAACTTCAAGAGCTTTGCTACAACTTGAACAAAAGGTGCCATAAATGTGGTGGGCGCATGCATATTTATAGCAGAAAATAGACTCTACATTGACGAGGCCACATCAATGCTTGGAAAGATGCGTTAATGGGGTCACGTTCATGTGACTATGTTAACGAGGCTTCATCGACGTGGCCCAGTCAATGCAGTGGACTGGATGCTTCATCATAGCCCCACGACTAAGTGAAAACTCATCCTTGATTTTGTTACATTTTGGAAGGTATGAGGTTACTAGCGACACACATAGAAAAACATCTCAATACACCCACTGACACTAGCAACACACCAAGTGCTCGAGTGTATGGAAAAATTTACAAAATTGTGGTGTTCATGGACAATAAAATTGACCTTGACAAAACCCCACCGAGATGCTGAAGTTGCTAAAGAGGGTCATATAGTTCTTGGTGGCGGTAGTTCTAATGGGCCCTTACCAGCTCTAGGTGAATGTGGGGGTTGAGGTGGTGGTTGTGGCTATCCTATGGCTATTACAACTTCTGGAGGTAATTGGAAAGCCTCCAACAAAGCCCTCATTTTGTCTTCTTTACATTTGGGGTCGTTCACAATCCAAGCGGATTTGCCAATATGTGCCGAAACAGGAACATCCCAAGGACATGGAAGTGTATGGAAGAGATCCTTTAAATTGATAAACTAGGCTGCAAACTATTTTTGTTCAATATCGAACACTTGGACTGATGCTTGCAACTGCTGGTAGTTATCCATTCGTTGGGCCAAGTTCTCCACAACAGAGCATTGCCCTTTAAAGTAGGTGTGAAGAACTTCGAGTTTTGCATTTGTTGTTTCCAACTTTTTGTTTATCTCCTTATGCACCTTAAACTTGCCCTCATATAAGGAATACGAGGTGGCCACTTGCTTCTCAAGGTTTGACTGCGACCTCCCAATTGTAAGCATGGCTAGGTTTGCATAACGAAGCTTGGCTAGTTCCATATATTCTATCATTTCTTCAATCTCCAGCTCCTTGAGATGAATCTCAACTTGGTTGTAGGCATTTAATCCATCAAATATGGGTTGCCACACCTCCTTCCTTGAGCTGTTGGAGGGCTTGATTCATCTTAACCTTTGCGACTTGGATTTCCTTTTCGTTAATTTCTTTTTGCAAGCCCACTTGGTCCCTGTAGTGATTTTTCACTGATTCAAACTTGAGGGCCTCATTATTCCAAGCAATGATTTCAATGGCTATCTTCTATCACAAGGTTTATACTTCCTCCATTAACAAGTTATGATTTTTGGTAGCCAATCTTCTCACATCAATGTTTACCCTAGTAAGCTCCTCCTGCTATTGGTAGATAAAATCCTTCATTTATTGATTTTTGAGGTTAATATTATGTAGGTGATGAACTTCTGCAGTTAGCTCAACATTCTCCTAGTGAACCTCTACCAATTCCTTGTTTAGATAATAAGAATGAGCTTTCACTAAGGACTTGTTGAAGATCATCGACTCCTACTCGTACTCAACCTTCTAAAGCTTGGTTTGAAGCTGTTGAAAAGCTTCATCTTTGGTGACTTCATGGTTGAGTATAGCTGGATCAGCAAGTTGGGCCCAAAGTTGGGTAACTTTTGCAGCTAAGCATTGATTATCCACCTGAGCTGCTTCTAGTTGCCCCTCTAGGATGAGGCACTTGCCCTTTGCCGAGAACAGCTTCAACTAGGTTGCAGTGATGTTGTTCGGAAGGTCAAAGACATCTGAAAGTGACTACCCAATTCCCACCAGTCAGTCCAATAATTCTTTATGTTGTGCTGCATTAAATCTGCCACTCTAAGTACCTACAGATGTCTACACATCTCTAAGCCCATGTACATCTGGTACAGCCACCATAGGTGCATTAAGAGCTATGGCAATCATATCGGCAACCACTTCCACTACAACTTCTTGTCCTTGGTGCTACATTACCAAGATAGTTGCCCCTTCACCCTCCTCTAAGTGCACCAAGAAAGTAGCAGCATTCCCTAAAATTTCTGGGAATAATTTTTGGGTCAATGACACCATTACTTCTAGGGCACTAGGGTTTGTTCTCGCAGGCACCTGTGTTCGCTTGGCTGAAAGCATTGGCCCTACCCTCTCCAGTAGGCTCATAGATCGAGCCACTTATTCTAGATGGCTCAAGGTAGGATGATACACTGAAGGGTCTTCACCATCATTGGTTTCCACCTATTGCTCTTGTTGGTGTAGAAGTGACTGTCGGATCTCATGTATGTTCTCTACAACCGTATGTAAGTCTAACCCTGTTTTTTGTGCAAATGGTGGAGGTGGTGGTTGCTCTTCTTCTACTCTTGTTGTGGCAGGTTTTTTATCTTTCATCATTTCATGCAACAAGGCAATTAAAGCATGATGGAGTGTGTCATTGGCATATCGTGTTATCCCTACCCGTTTGCAGAATTTTTTTATCACGTAGGAAAAGGGCAAAGCTCGCCTTCCACATTCATTTTCCACGAACTATTTCTCAATTTCCAAGAAGAGTAACTATGGAAGTTTGATAGAAAATTTCCCACTTAAAGCAACACATGCACGAGTAGAGAAGGCAGTGATTTTTCTGGTTCTTACCATTGGATTTAAGTGGTAAGACTTAATTTTGGAGTAAACTCTTTCTATAATAGTCAATGTGCTGAACTCCTTACGGTCTACTCCATAACATCCCCTAGTCAACTCCGCTTTCACCTCGAGGTCTACTTGTTTTAAAATTTCTGCCATATCAGCCCTGGTCTAAGGCAACCTAAGAGCTTGCATGATTGCCTATGCCGAATAAGACACATGGATGTCTTTGATTCTTACTCGTGACCCCAGTTGTCGATTTTTCCAGAACAGATAGATTTCCCCCATATACCACTCACCATTGGATGTGATGATTGGCCACATGGGAGAAGTTTGTAGCTAAGTTTTGACTTCTTCTGGTGCATTTTCTAGGAATGGTCCAAAGTTTAATTCTTGAAAGACTGTTTGTTACAGCTCTTTTGGCTTGATAGCGTCAAGGCAAGCCTTGGTCAAGGTGACCTCAATTTGTGGCACTCTAGCCAAAGTCTCATCCCCATGCAATTGTTCTATGGGAACCTCTTCTTTAGGGATCTAACAAACAGATTCCACATTAGGTTCCTTGTACAGAGGGCCAATTGCATGTGAGCCCTCTACATGCTCCTGAGGTCATGTGCCCTGCCCCCTTCTTGTCCTAGGTCGCTTCTCTTGAGGTTGTGATGGGCCTTCCTCCCTTGGATGCCTTGGTTTTGGTACCATCTACAATCACAACATAATCATGAATTATAATGTGTGTGTGGCATCCAAAATGGCAATAATATACCTCTCATGATGGCCCGGCCATGATAATGACACGTGCATTTTGATGGATCTAAGGTGGTGTATGTACCATTACACATGGCATCCTAGAGTGTAGCTGAAGGGTTATGAGTTAAAGCTAATTCTTTGACTTAAAGTTAATTCTTGGATTAACCCTAAGAGACATGTTGATTAACCCTAAGAGACATTTTGATTAACCCTAAGAGTGTTAAAGCTAATTCTTGGATTAACCCTAAGAGACATTTTGATTAACCTTAAGAGACGTTTTGACTAACCCTAGGAGGCATTAAGTCTTCAATGTGTTAAGTCACGTTAACCCTAAGAGACATGTTGATTAACCCTAAGAGACATTTTAACTAACCCTAGGAGGCATTAAGTCTTCGATGCGTTAAGTCTTGGGTTAGCCATATTGTCACAATATACAGAATCGTGGGCCCCCATGATGTAGAGCATACCTCCTATAGCAAAAGGGTGAAGGAATGAGTAGATGTGGACAAGTAGTAGGAAGCTTATGTGCTCAAGAAGGAGATTGGACACAAAAAACTTGAAAAACTCCCCTAGTGTTATGAGCAAATGGACAAAATTCTAAAGTACGACATGTGTATATCTAGCAGTTTGGATGCTGTGTTGATAGGGTCACATAAATAGGGCTACGTAAAAGCAGGTGGTTGTGTATATGGGGCTACGTTGATGTAGCTATTTAGCTACATCAACTGATGAATGAAAGGTCCAAATCTGCGAATATTAGCATAAAATTTAAGTCATTCGAAAGCTTAGAGATCCAAGAACATCATGAAACAAAAAGGAAGGGATGTCAAGTGCAAAAGAAGAGTCAAATTCAAGAGAACATCATAGTAGGGAGCTTGGGTGATGGAGGGCCCCACGATGGACAACATAGAAATGGGTGTCGTATTATATCAAAGGAGTAAGAGATTAATAAGCGAAACCAAAGAATATGCAAGTGGGTCCTTCCCATAGCAAGCTCAAGCCTTTTTTGCCCTTGCACATCTTCAACCGAGAAGTTTGTGGGCCCCTTAGTTAATGGTCACTAAGGGTTAATAATTGTATCTCTGAGAACCAACCAAAGGATTACAAGTACTAGCATACCAAGATACGTGGTCAAAACATGAAACCAGTAGTGAGGTAAGGAACAAAGAGCAATAGATGAGGGAGAGAGCATGTGGAAGGGAGCATCAAGGTCAAGATTGATACAGTCCCTTTGTGAAGTATGTGGTTAAGTGACCCGATGAGAATATGCTCTAAGTCTGAATCAAGACTGACCATGTCCAGTGACATTGCAGTGATGGACTAATACCAACCCACCCACTCAAGACATACACATGCCCTCAAAGACCAAATCTCATTCCTGACAAAGAAGGAAAAGGAAGCAAGAAGTAAGAAAGGGTCTTAGTTAGAGGGGACTGTTAGGCCTGGGTAACATGGCTTTCAAGTCCCATAACCAGTGCTTGTAGCCTGTTATTTGATCCAAGGGGTATGCTTTGAATTCCCATTATTGTGTGTGTGTGTTTTTTTTGTTCTTTCTTTTTGAATGGGAACCACACCATGCAAGGATATATTAGTTGGTTTAAGGGGTGTACTTTGAATTCCCACTGTTTTTTTTTCAAATGGAAACCACACCATGCAAGGACATGTCAGCTTCCTATTATTCATGGCCATGGAATAGGAATGAATCCCTGAACAAAACAATGCACTAGAGATTGTAGGAGGATACGTGGTCCACGACATCCCCTTGAAGTCACATCCTGTTCCTTATCACTCAAATCCTTCCCAAGTTTAAAATCTACTAAGGTCAAAGATTTATTGGAGTTGATTAATGGAAAAGGGATTGTACTTCTCTTGATCCCGAGACACTGTAGAAAAGTGTGAGTGGTTGGATGTCATGGACTCACTACTTATTGCATGAAAGAAAGTGTAACTGAGTTTCCTAAAACCAAAATGCCAAGGTAAGAACTAGATATAATAGGCAACCCATAATAAGAATGCCCCCTTGGGTGCAACCATCACACCATTGCATCCCATGGTAATAAGATGGCTTTATGAGTGAAAATAAATAGAGGAAAATAACTAAAATAAAATAGAATAGAACGAATAAAGGTGAAATATATTTATATAAAAAAAAGAAAAAGAGTAGGTAAGAAATGTTAAACATATGAATGATAGTGTAAATTAAAAATGTGTAAAACAAAAAATATAGAAAAGACCTAAGAAGGCAGGACAACTATTTTAGTATGGGTAGTGATCTCCCCCACAACTAAACTTGGAGGAGGAGATTCGAAAGATGGAACGTGGTGGACCATGTGACGAAGTCATAGCGACACTAGTTTGGTATAGTTCATGGAAACGTTTTAATTGTTGCATATTGACCAACTGTATTTTTATTGGATCTTCAAGTTTTTGTATGAGTAGGGCCCTGGATGAAAAGGTCTCGAAAACAATATAAGTTCCCTCCCATAGTGTTTGAAACTTGGTTCATTATGGCACATGTGTTATCTCCACGTTGAAATGTTACCTTCCGAATCCTAAGGTCATGGACTTTTTTGTTATATGCCTTATGCATCTCATTTGATGACAAGGCTACTAATCGATTCTTATCTAGCACATTTAAGTTGATGAGTCATTCTTGTTGTGCTAGGGATAAGTCAAGACCTAAGTCACTTACATTGGATAGTGTTCGAATATCTGCCTAAATCGGGAGCATTGGTAGCTTTCTATACACCAACTCATAAGGGGAGTAGCCTATAGGAAGTTTCCAAGTTGAGCGGTAGGCCTAGAGGGCATCATTAAGTTTTGTGCTTCAATCCCTCCTATATTTGCTAATCATCCTAGTTAGGATTTTTGTAATCTCCCGATTTATGACTTTATCTTGCTTGTTGTCTTGGGGGTGATAGGGTGTTGTTAATTTATGTTCTACTCCCAAATGTTGCATGAGTTTATGAAAAGTAGCACCCATGAAGTGAGTGTCGTTATCTGAAATAAGTGCATGCAACATCCCAAACCCATTCATGATTTGCTGTTGAACAAACCACACGGCTATGGTTGAGGAGCAATCAATGACAGCTGCCGCCTCTACCCACTTGGTACAGTAGTCCACTGCAACAATGATGTACACCTTCCCATTTGACATGGGTGTAATGGAACCCATGAAGTCGATGCTCCAAATGTTGAAGGGTTTTAGTGGCTAAATCCATTGTTGAGGTCCCTCCATTCTCATTGTCATCCCTCCATCTCTTTGACATCGATCACAAGAGCAAATGAACCATTGAGCATCCTTAAAGAGTGTAAGACAGTAGTATCCTATGAGAAAAATCTTAATGGTCATGCACCTTCTTGCATAATGGCCCCCACAAGGGCCCTCCTAAGCAGCTTGGAGGACATGTAGTTGATCTGCATTAGGGATGCACCATCAAACCAAGCCATCCACACACACCTTGTAAAAGTGTCCATTAATTTCCATGAAGTGCTTGGCTCTATGAAGAAATCGTTGTTTCTTTAGATGACCCAACTCCTTTGGTAGCTCTTGTCTACAAGATAGGTAAGGATGTTGTCAAACCAATTCGATTCTGTGGGGGGCTTCTTCGCGATTGCTCCAGCAAAGATGAGTTCATCTAGAAACTGGTCAGAGAGTGTGGTCTCCTCCTCCGTGTTATCTCATCATAACCGAGACAAATGATTAGCAACCATGTTCTCAGTTTCCTTCTCTTCTACCATAGTAAGATCAAATTCTTGAAGGATCACGAGCCACCATATGCCACGAGGGCTCACCGTTGGTTTCTTCATAAGGAACCAAATGACATTGTGGTTCATATGCGCAAACATCTTGTATCCAAGAAAATAGTGTTGGAACTTTTCCAAGGCAAACACCATTATCATTCATTCATTTTCAGTGCTAGTGTACTTTAATTGAGCACCCACAATACTTTGGCTTGCATAGTGGATGTAATATGGATGCTTCTGGTCATCCAACTATGTGAGCATGGCTCCCAATGCATAGTTAGATGCATTCGTCATGATGTGAAATGGTATGAACCAATTAAGGGCTCATAGAATTGGAGTCTCTATGAGTTTTTGCTTCAGTTTTTGGAATGTAGATTTACATTTCCCAATCCAAACAAATAGGGCGTCTTTCCTGGTCAGCTCCACCAACAACTTGGCGATCTTCGAAAAATTCTCGATGAAGCACTGGTAGTAACCAATGTGTCCAAGGAACGACTAGACATCCCTTATAGTTCATGGATGACTAGGAATTCCTTAGATGACCCTAATTTTCTCAAGATCCACTCCAATTCCTTCTTGTGAAATTTGATGCCCCAAAACAGTGCCTTCTTGGACCATTAGATGCCTCTTTTTCCAGTTGAGCTGTAAGTTAGTTTCTACACATTACTTCAAAACTTGCTCAAGGTAGTCCAAGACCTCCTCAAATGTTGCCCCATAGGTGGAGAAGTCATCCATAAAAACTTCTACACCATTACTGATTTTCTACTAGAAGATGTTAAGGACAAGGTGTTGGAAGGTTGCGGGTGCATTACACAGGCCAAAGGGCATCTTCCTGTATGCGAAAGTCACCCAAGGACTTGTAAATGTTGTCTTGGCCTAGTCCTTTGGTGTAATCTGGATTTGGTTATATCCATTATAACCATCCAAGAAGCTGTAGTAATAATGCCTCAAAATGGTATCCAACACCTGGTCCACAAATGGAAGTGAAAAATGATCCTTAAAGGTTGCCATATTTAGTAATCAAAAATCAATACAGACCCTCCATTTTCCATCCTTTTATGGCACAATCATGAGTGGGCTAACCCATTCACTATCTTCAATGGGGTAGATGAATCCTGCCTTCAACAATTGCTCAATTTCATCCTTGACGATCTGTTTAATTTTGGGATTCAATCGTCTTTCCGGCTGTCATCGTGGCTTCATGGAGGGGTCGATATAGATTCGATGTTGGCATACTGTAGGATCAATCCCTATTCACTTAGGATATGACCATGTGAAGGTAGTCACCCACTTGTTTACCATCCGTAGTAACTTCTTTTTTTGCTCAGGAGAAAGAGTGACACTGATTATTACCAGCTTATCATGTTGCAAGAATGCATATTCCAGATTGACTGATCAGGGTTTTAGTTCTAGGGGCTCCTGTTTAAAGCTTTCAAGGATCTATAGATTTCCCCAATCAGTAGCATCATTAGTAGTGAAAATTTATCGATGGACATGTTCCAATTTATCTATGCTCCCCATATAGATACATACAAGGCTCTCAAAGGGTTCCATGCATAGGGTGCCACTATCAAAATTAGTAGTCAACCACTGGGTGCCTTCTTGATTAGTGGCTACTACGTATAGGCATCGTTGAATTTTTAATTCAGTGGCACATCAACTGCATACTTGAATGGATGTCTGCTTAATAGACCAAAGTTGTTGCACACAATTACACTCAGATTCACTATACGCGATGCATGGAACATGCTTCTTCTCAATCTTCCCAAAAGGATTTTCCTTGGAAATTTTAAGGGAGAGATCTCGGAGTCCCAAACATGCATCCACTATGTTGAGCCATGCTCTTCCCATTATAATCGAAAAGTCCCCCTTGCAATTATCGACACAGATCACCAAGAAATCAGTAGGCTAGGACCACCCATAAATGATGGTCACAATATCTTCCCAAGGGAATAGTAATGGATTGGTCTACTAACTCAAGCTGAATGTTGCTTTCCTTCAACGGAGGCAAGTTCCAAGTCTTATATATATCATGTGAAATTAGGTTGACATCTAACCCGAAATCCAAAAGAGCTTTGCACGACTTGTTTCTTGCTACCTGAAGGTATATGAGGGGGCTTCCTGGATCATCCAAATTCTGAGGGAGATGACCCACCTTAATCGAATCTATTACATCATGTGTTAACATGATGGTTTGCACATTCGAAGGCATTTGGATTGAAGGTTTCTTGAAGGATTGAGTATCAGAGGCAGCTGAAGATGCAAGGGCACTAGCTATAGGTGAGTATGAGGATGTGTTTAGGTTATTAAGCTGAAAAAAGGAATGTTTCCATGGTTTTAATTCCGACCCACTAGGCTAAGAAGCCAATTGTAAATTAATGGCCCTCTTGACATTATGTTGTTGTGGCTATGGTGATATTTCTCCCTGCATGGGCGGAGCAGGAGGTACCTAAGTTGAGGGTTGATGGATAGGTATGGTAGAAGGAGATGGCAAAGGATAATGCAGATGTAGGTTTTTGCCCTTAGGTGATGGAGATTATCCCCAAAAGCATTCTGGTATGTATTAATGATTTTGGAAGGTTATGTGACTAAAAGAATCCTACGGGGAGATTGGCTGCTGAACATAGTACCCATAAGGATCTGGTTGCTGGTAAGGGTAATGCTACCTTGGGGGTCGCATCCCCCATGATTCTGGGTGCTACCATTGCTAGTAGTGCTCATATAGTTGCGGCAAACCTCCACTTAGATAATATCCCAACTACTAGTGGAACTTCTTGGAATTACCTTGGGGATAAGGCAACCTTTGGGGTGTTTACCTTTTTGCTAAATGAGGATTTAGAGCATACATCCTAGACTCTTACAAATGTGACATGACAGGGCAACATCCCCTAGGATGTTCATACTAGCATATGTTACATCCTTCATCTTCCTCGATGTCTGAGTTTGCAACTTGTTCTACTGTAGCAACCTTGCCCTTACCTTTATGGTAGGCACATTCAACCTCTTTTCTCCTTAATGGATCTTGATCATTACTCTGTTCTTTATATTCTTCTATGATTTTTAGAACACTTTGAAATTTTTCATCCAAAGAATCTCACATCTTGTCCACCTTGGCTGAAATTTCAGAAGTGAACTTGTGTATGGGTAAAGTCTTCCTGTTCACCACTGCATCCAGAGATGACTCCTCCTTGTCTTCATAGAATCGAACCTCCCTCTTCTGGATGGAAGGGTCCCAATTATATTCCTCTACACTTTTCTATTTCTGTAGTTCTCCCTCTTATTTGGCTACTTGCTCAATTAATCACTGAAGCTGATGAGCCTTAACTTAGAGAGCCGTCCTTGAGCACAAACACTAAGGGTCCATCTTGTTTTGAAATGGAGCCCATCTATGACATGGCAGAGCTTTTCTAGCTGAGAATAGTCATGACCAGGACATCGGTGCAACAGGGAGTAATATCTACCCATGGTTGCATCCAAGGGTTCATGGCTACCTTGTTTCCACCCCTGAATTTGTCATCTTAGATTAGACACTTTGGAGTAGGTTTGGTATTTGTCATTAAAGAGCTCCAGCATCATATTCCATTGCCTAATTTATTCTAACTCCAAAGATTGGTACTAGTTTTCTGCTTTCTTGGTGAGTGTTCAAGGAAAAAACTTGAGTTTCTGCCATTCATTTTCAATATTTTACAGGGTACATGCATCATGAAATGCTTGCAGGTGAGTCTGCAGGTTGCAATTATATCCCCCTTCAAATTTGGGGATGTTGTTCATATCAAGGCACTTGATCCGACTATTTCTCAAGTGCCTGGTAGGTATGTGAATTGCCTCTGCTATGTTGAGCATGCTTTGAGTGGCAAGTAGTGGTTCATCAAATTCATGGTCTTGATGATGGCCATAGCATCTGTGATGGTCTCTACTACCTCTCCTTTCATGATGATGAGCCTCCCATGATTGTCCACACCCTTGGTTATCACATTCCTATAGGCATCCTTGATCATGCAATCTTAGTGATCACCATCATCACGATCCCTCCTACGAAAATTATGGTTGGATTCATAACCTAATGAAGCTAGGGTGGAAAGAGGGGAATGAGAAGAGGGGAGAGGACTACCACCCCCACTGTGTCGATCACCTCCTCTTCCACGACGATAGCCTCGATCATCATATCCATCTTCACCTTCGTCATGATCTCCTCCAAGGGATCCCTCAACATCCTAGAACTCTTGGTCACTTAAACCTTTACTATGTATGATGGATCAAATGTTCTAACACAGGGGCAAGATGCAGAAGAACGAGGATGTTCTAACCTAGGATTTCATGCTTCTAGCCAAAACAGAAACATATAGCCAAAACTTCCAATCCAAGCTAAAATCTCTACACTAACAATGGCTTGTGAGCTTAACCTAGACATTAATCCAGCCCATAAAAAATTTTTGATGATATTGAATATGCTAAATGAGAATCAAAAAATAGCCTTGAAAATTAATGAAGTGCACACGACACACCACAAATAATATCATGATGCATAGGTAAGAAGAGTTTAATTACAACCTGGTGATAAGGTCCTTTATTAAAATCCCATGCATGTACCACAATGCGCTAAGTTTCAAACATTATAAAAAGGATCTTACATCATACATTCAACTTTTCCTTCTAGGGCCATGATAATTTACCATCCATCAAGCCCTCAAAAATTTCTATTAGTCAACATATAGCAACTTAATCCATTCCTAGAACCCCAAGTAACCAGCAACACTAACACCTCTATGAAAGAATAGGCATGCCCTATTTTCCAAATCTCCTTCTCTTAACATAGTCGTAGGGGAGATAACCATTCATGCTAATATCTTGATGAGGCTAACCAATTTTACACTATTTTATTTTGCAACATTCTTTATACGTTTTTCATTTTCTTGAATATTTTATTGATTATTCTATATATTTTCTTTTTTTTTTCTTCTTTATTAATTTCATTTAGTCTTAATTAGAAATCTTTCATTTTGTTTATGGCTAGTAAATTTTTGAAAGTTATTCAATGAAGCTATCAAAATTATGATTGATTAACCAATAGACCAAATTTTATCTTTGGATTATTTTTTCTACTAACAATCTATCAATTTTCTAATTGTATTAGGCAGTGAGCTCATGACATCCATTCATTCCATTGGTTCCATGAGAAATTGGTATCCTTGGAAGTATGAAGGTTCTTTCACATTACAACTAAAAAGTACCCAATGAACTAGGGAAGGACCAAATGGGAATGGAAAAGGGTGTGGCCTCAAGGAAATTTGATGTGTTTTTCTCTTAACTTCCTTTTGAAAGTTCTATGATACTCCACTAGTATATCATCACTCCTATTATCGACCATGCATAGAAGCATGTCTTTGCATGGTGTGGTTCCCATGAAAAAAAAACAATATGGGAATTCAAAGCACATCCCTTAGACTCAATAATGGGCTACAAGCACTAGTTATGGAGCTAGAAAGACATGTTACTCATGCTTGAAGGCATCCTTCTAACTAAGACCCTCTGCACTTCCTTCTTCTCTTGGAGTGATGATTCTCCTTTGGGGTTATCATAAACTTTTGATCAGAGGAAAATTTGTTAATGTGAAGTTGCTCTAAGTGGAATGGACTTGGTTTAGACTTGGAAAAACTGATATCAGATCATCTTAATCACAATTTTTACTAAGAACCTCGTGACTAGGATGCAAATTCTCTATCCATCATTCTCTCTCTCTCTCTCTTTGTACCATTTATTCATTGTATTTTCCATCACCTCACTACCTCATACCATGGTGAATTATTTAGTTTTGTTTTGTAGATAGCATAACCCTAGAACAATTTCTTTCATGGATATGAAATTTAACTTACCACAATCATTCATCATCCTTGATGTCCATGGACTCCTTGTGATGAAAGTATGCAAGGGCATGATAGGCATACACTTGCTTTGGGAAGGATCTAGTTGCATCCATTTGGTCTACCTCAAGTTCAATTCCCTAGCCATGGATCACTTGATCAATCAATCATCTCAATAGCATTATCACATCTAGTTTTGCTTTCTTTAGTAGTATAACTTCCTCAAAGAACTCATCCAATCCACTTGTTTTGCTTCACATTGGCCTAACCTATCCTCTTTCATGTTGTTGCCACCATTCTACATATTTTTAGCTTTCATTTGGCTCTCGTTTCATTCCAAAACTCGTCCAAAATTCCTCTATTTCAAAATGTGAAAGATAGCTATGAATAGTTATGTTAACGCATCCCTATTGATGTAGTGGGATGAGTTAATGTATCCCCATTGACATACCATAAAAATCCTATAAATACATGCAATACTTAGGTTATTTTTCATCATTTTCTAAAAACCACTTGAAGAGTTTTCATAAATTCTCAGAGCCAAAGAACCTTTCAAACATCCTAACTTTCAAACTGCTTACTGGATTTCATCCATTTTTCGATCCTCGAGCCATTGAAGGTATACTTTATGTCATCAAGAACATAAAACTTAGATCTTTCACAAAACATTTTTTGAAATTTTTCAAACTCTCTGTGGCTAAACTATTAAAATAATATTAAATTAATTACCATAAAGGGTTAATACCAATAAACAAACTCCATTAACTAGGAATAAAATAATATCCTTAACCTGTTATCATAAAACAAGAAGTTAAATGATAAACTCCTAATGTTGAAGAAATTAACATAACCTAATCTACTAAAGTAAGATTTTTAAATAAATAAAGGCTATGAACTAAAGAACTAACCATGGGTTATGTTTGTGATCACACATGGTGCCTAAACAATAACTATAACCAAGAGGATCATTGCAACCAAGGAAATAGCAATCCCAAGGAGGAAGGAGCTAACAACAACAATAATCCCAAGAACAAGTAGTTAACGAGATGCATCCTACTAGGCCTCTTCAGGAGGAACTTGAAGCGGAATCTATTACGTAGATTCCCACTACAAAGATGGGCCAATCTAGGTAGGATGAGGCTCCTAGACCAAGATCTAACCAAGAGGTCACACTCACGAAGACATGCTTGGAGCATATTAGAACCAAGAAGGTCCAAACTTCTATTTTATAAGAGCTGAACTTTGGACCCTTCTTGGAGTTAGCACTAGAAGAAGTTAAACAATAGTTATAGGGGCCTCCCCTGTGGTTCATTTTCTCCAATAGTGCAGAGTCATACATGGAGGAGACATACCTATTGTAGAATAACTAACAAGAAGATGCATTAGTAAAAATCAAAGACATCACCATCTCTTATTTTGTTGAGGCCATAGCTGAAGCCCTCAATTAGCTAATACTAAGTCAAAACCTGCAAAAATAACCATGCAAGTAAACCTAGAGGCAAAAAAGGAATGGGTTCATCGATTTTACAAAGTGAACCATAAGGAGTATGTCATCCTAACAAAGGAAAATTGAGCCTACATCAAGATCATAGCCTATCATCTAAACCCAGTGGTAAGGCCAAGTAAGATAATAGCCTTCTCTCCAAGGGCATGCATGGCTCTAAGAAGATAATTCCTTGTCAACCTACCCTAGTTCATCTTCCTAAAAATAAAGAAATGTTTCAAGGAAAAAGAGAAGGGTAGGAAGATACTTTCATTCCCATGCTTGATCATAAAATTGTGCAAAAGGGAGGGGATAGCTCATTACTTAAATGATGTGGTCCATCATGCTCTTATCATACCATGGGAGGAGATGATGAAGGATAAGGTAGTAGCAAAACTACGAGAAGAGGAGTAGCCATCACCACCACCACCTATAGCCCTAGAAACCACATGGGATATGCTTGTAGCTCTAAAACAGCTCAAGAAGCTTCAAGAGCAACAACTGCAACAACAACAAGGATTTGTAGGTGGTGGAGAGTCATATGTCTATCATTCAACAATGAGCCATCTACATAAGGTTACAAGGACCATCACATAGGTGGATAGTAAGACAATGCCCCTCTTCTCTACATAGTGAAACCAAACATCCACAAGACCCAATCCAAGTGCCAAGGAGATCACTATGTTCATTCCTAGACAAGCATTTTCCAAAATTTTAGGAAATACAACAACCTTCTTTGTCATGTTGGAGTAAGGCGAAGGAACAATGATCCTAGTGATGTTGCACAATAGCCAAGAGATAGTGGCAAAGGTGGTGGTTAATAGAGTGAATGAAGCCCTTAATGCTCTTGCGGTGCCTATACCAAATATAGTTGCAATGACAAATATCCATGTATTAGTAGGAGCAAGAAGTGATCAAATGAGTGCTACCAAACACAAGGAATGTTGGAGAGACTAGTAGAAGCCAAAAAACCACTTCTAGAGATCTTTGATCTCATAGATGAGATTATTGCAAACTATTTGCAGCTACTAGAGATAAGGTGTAAGTTGCTAATTACAAATGTGCAACTTGAGGAGACCATCATGACTATTATCAGTTGACCATTGAAGTTGCAGAGTTATAAGCTTATCTCTTAGATCTTGTCATTCTCTAGCTAGAGCTTACAGAAGATGAAGCTTTTCAATAGCTTCAATGAAAATATCAAGAGGCTAAGAATGAAAAAGAGATGGCAATCTTTGATGCATATAGGTTAGAGGCCATGACCAACAACACTGACAAGGACCTATCACACATGTGCAAAGAGAACTTGGTCCTCACTAAGGATAATCATCACATAGAGAATTCTTAGCAACAAAAGGACTAGATGGTCAAATACATCCACCACTAGCAGGAGCAACTTGCTAAGGCTAACTTGATTTTGAGAAGGTTGGCAACTAAGAATAGGAATCTCTTGATGAAGGAGGCTTATGCCCTTCATGAGAGAACTACAATTGAGATAACTGCCTAGAAGAATGAGACCCTAAAGTTTAAGAAAGTGAAGAATCATTATAGGGATCAAGTTAGGCTACTCAAGGAAGATAACAAAAATAAAATAAATTTAGCAAATACAAAGGTGAATGAGGGCATCTAGTAATTCTAATAAAGAGAAGACACATGGAAACCCATCTTTGATAGACTAAGTGCATATAATCAAGTAGAGATCCATCTTAAGAAGTTGTAGATCAAGAAGATGACAGAGTACATGGAGCATGCCAACCTATAATATGCAAACTTGGTAATGCTAACAACAAGGAGATCAAGGACTGATTTAGAGAAGCAAGTCACTAGCTCCTACCTTCTTTATGAGGTAGAGTTCAATCTCCACAAGGAAAAAAATAAAATTTAGAGACAACTAATGCAAAGCTTGAAGTTCTCATAACCAAGTTCACCAATCAACAAACTATTGCTAAGAACTTAGCAATAAGGATGAAGGACTACCTAAAGCTATATAACCTTGTAAAAATGTTCAATATTGAACGTAAAACATTCGTAGCCTAGTTTATTAACATGAAGAAGATGTTTCCTTCAATGACATGTCCATGGGACATCCCTACACCATCTCATCTAGGCGAAGCAACCTAGACTATTTACGACCCACATAGTAAGGAAGAAAAGATGATAGTGGCAAGGCAACCTCAACCCCCAGCAATACTAAGACATAATGAAGGACCTTTTGAGCCATGGAAGACTCCACCTCCAGGCATCATATAAGACATCATCATGCCTACATCCATTCAATAGGCACTTGCTAAAATTTTGTCCTAGTATCTAGTTTTGTACAATCTGGCACTTCGAGTTATTCAAAGTCTATTAATCTATCTATTAATAAAGTTCCATACTTTTCCACATGTTGTAAAAACCTTGATCCTAATTTTGTTTACTCAAGGATGACCTTTTAGTTAATCATGGGGGTATGATGAACCATCAATAAAATAGGTTACATTGATGCATGTCTAGCAACATAGGCCCTTCAATGTATCCTATAAAGCATTGACGTAGGTACATTGACACTAATGCAGGTATTGCGTATATAAATGTACACATCCCTCGCATTTGTGATACCTGTCGATCATAACTTAGCCAAAATCTTACAGTTTTCTTCTAAGAAAGTTAGAATACTTTCCCTCTCAGTGCCCACAGCATGGATCTAAGTGATTATATGACATTTTATTTGACTGCATCTATGCCTGATGAGCAGTGAGGTACCCCTATGCTCAACCATACGAATACAAGCATTTTCACGCGTGATCTAGTCAAACTCCGCAGACGGACTAGTTGTGGCACCTAGACAGTTATCCTTAGGTCGCAGTTTGCTGTCTTCCCACCTAGACTAGTATTTATCATTTGTCACGTATGGTTTAGTCCAGAGTGAGGTGTATGATGTGTTCCTAATTCTATGCTACTCCTGAGATAATGGATAATAATATTAACTAAACTAAGCTAGGAGGGAAAGGGTAAGAGAGTCTAATCTAGCCTAAGTGTGATGAGCAACCAATTCCTTGATCAACTGTACACATCTTGGACTTCGTGCACGACTACCACTGGGACTACCAAGCGCAGGTCCTAGGTACGCCATTGGGATTACCAAGCGCAGATCCTAAATACACCACTGGGATTACCAAGTGCAAATCCTGGCTATGCCATTAGGCTACCAAGTAGTCACACTTAAATGCTCGTAACCAAGTCGTACTCGTTCCGCTTCTAGGAGTTTAAGGATGAGAGACTAATCGTGATGAGCAACCGATTCCTTGACTAACCGTACACATTCATAAATGCTCGTAATCAAGTCGTACTCACACTGTGCTACAAAAATAATAAATAGCATTAAATAAATAAACAATAAATAAATAACAAAGTGAATGCTACAATGATGAAGTAATCTCAATCTTTATTGCCGGTCATGTGCATGTCCAAGTACGTCACACTCAAATAAAAACACCGTACAACTACATTCACCACACTGTGGGTAGACACTGGAAAAATAAACTAACTCTGGAGGGATCAAACTGCCAGAGTTTCACTACACTCTAAACTGGGATCCCTAAAACTGGGAAAGCCGCCTCTTATTTATAGATTTGGTGGTGCGACGCAATGTCGCATACGCGATATCACGGGAAAAGATGCGATATGGCATATGATACATCGTGTACGCGATATCGTAGCCCATGCAATATCACAGGTGTGATATCCCAGCTGTGATATCACAACCACTGGGATATCACGGCTATGATATCATGGTAGTGATATCACAGCCAGCAAATTCATGACCCATCATACCCCCACGACTGAATGAAAACTCGTCCTCGAGTTATAGTGATTACACAGTGGATTGGTATGGGATTATTAACTAGAAAATGAAATGGGATGATGCCGCAGTGTGGGAAGAAAATAAAACAAAGACACAACACACAGAATATTTACAAAAATTTGGAACTCATGTAGTTCCTAGTGGCGGTGACTCCTCCATAGGTATCTTTCCCTTTTCTTTTGCTCCAGGTCTTGGGATTTGATGGCGTTGAAGTATGGCTTGGAGTTTCTCCTCTTGTAAGGCCTTGAGTGCCTTGGTGTGTGTGTAAGTTTGCATTTGTGCCATAGAGGTAGCCCAGTCAGCCTTATCTTTTTCTTCTGCCACCCTTTTATTCTTTGTCAACAATTTATTAAGTTGCTCGGTTCTGAAAGTGTTAAGCTGGTTCTAACCAGCTTTTGGCCCTGTATTTGGAAGGTTTAATACTTCCAAAATGGCTTGAATAGAGAAATCAATAGTCACACCACAAATGTTAACTATGATGCCTTCTTCTTTGTTGTGCCAAAATTGGTACGTTTCCCCTAAGTACCAGGCATCGCTTTCAGAGAGGGTATCTCTTGCTTCTACCTGCCCAAACCGTATGATAGGAGGATCTTCTTGATGAATGCTGAATGATTGTTCCTCCTGTTCTGCATGTTGTCTAGTAGGATCGTGTCTTCCACCTCTTTGAAATCGTTCAATCACACCTTGAGTAGGACCTTCCTGTTGTCTGCGTTTTAGGGCCATCTGCAATCACACGGGACCAATTGTTAGCAAGGTTGTTACCAAAGTTAGGTTATACCTTACTGCTTACCTTAATGGATTTACTTTATTTCCATGTGATGTTAATTATTGGAAGAACATGTCCCTAAAAGATTATAGTGTTGATTCCTCTTTGCTTAGGTGGCTTCCAAATTTAATTTTCTAGTATAGCTAAGGGGATGAAATTGTTTTTGACACATTTTATTCTTAATTTTAGAACTAATTACCCTTAAATATGTCCTTCAGGCGATGATGAATTTCAAAAAATTTATGCACTATTCAGCATGTGCCCCCTCCCCCACGACTAAGCTAAACGCTCCAGGTTCAAGTAGGTTCAAATGAAATGAAAATCGGAGTACCAGCGTGCGAGTTATGGATATGAAAGCAAGGGATGCATAATCGCAAGTCGTAGAGAGAAATTTGAAAAACATCCCCTGCGTGAACAGTTGCAAATAATGTTGATTAGCACAGGGGGGTCATGTATATATATTTTTATTGAAGTTAGGGCACTTAGAGAATGTACCGAATTTTTAATATTTCTTTTGAAATTAACAATATAAACTAAGGACATCTGAATGATTGTTAAAGGGTTCCAGGGTAATTCAACTAGTTCTGAAGGCACGAAAATTATGATGGTGTGGAATTTATCAATAAGGACCTTGAATGGTAGAGAAAAAGGCTATGTGATGGTAATAAGGGAAAGAAAATTATGAAAAATTAAGCTGAGGGTAAGAAATTGTGTGTTCTAGCTAGAGAATTAATGAAGATTACAACAAAATTACACAAGTGGGTCCTCCCCAAAGCAATTTTTAACCTATTATGCCCTTGTGTAACCACACTTAAAGTGTCCATGGGCACTAGAAGGGTTAAATGTAATCTGCACTAACTCCACAAAACACACACATGTAAATATCACCGAAATGAGATGAAAATTCTATGCTACACGAGACACGAGCTACAATTACACGAACAGTGAGATGAGATGAAGTAGAGAAAGGGATCGTAGAGATTAGGACATGAGGTAATTGACCCTGGGCACAATGAATCCTGCGTGTAAAGCATGATTAACGTGTCATTAACCTGTCATTCCAAGATCAGGACCAAGTCCATCCTTCTAAATAGTGACATCGCATTGTTTCATCCCATGATGAACAACTATGAGAGTACCATAACAACAAGACGTACGATCACTTGGCGTTTAGTACAAGGGAGGAGTGATTTTTGTTTTATGGTACTTTTCTTTTCTTTTCTCTCTTTTTCTTTTCTTTTTCACTTTACTGAATCTAGAGAAGCTGCCAACCTTCAGGCATGGCTGCATGTCTTTCTAGTGGGACCCCCTAGAACAGCGTTTGATTTTCAAGTGCCCTTTTGATTACTCTTACTCCCATTTTTCATTAGATCTACAAGGATCTTAGTACAACCAAGTTACATGATAACACCCATAGATGACACCAAAGAGAATCCACAAGTCCCCTTGATGTCACACCCTAACCATTCCCTCTTGGTCCATCCTTCTTCACTATGGGTACAATGAACACAAAATTAATTTTAAGTTTTAAAAATGTCAGGAATATCACTGTCCCCTTGAAAAGAACCTCTTATTTATAGAGTGGATGAGTGGGTGTAATGGGCTCACTGTTCCATATAATTGATCACTCATGACTTAATAACATAAAACACACCTCAACCAATGATCCACATGAGTGTTTTATTCGTAGATGAGATTACTTACAAAAACGTGAAAACACAAACACACAAAAAGATAAAACAAAAAGTTGAAAAATGAAAAACTAGAAAACAAAAAGTTGTAAAATTAAAGAAAATTAAAAAATATTTATTAATCATGCTTGTTATTGAAATGGGGGATATCCCCCATAACTAATCGGTTGAGTATGGCAAGGATTAATAAATGAAAAATAAGGATCCTTGCATACTGGAAGTAGTGGGACTGGTCTATACCTATCCCCTCGGGATTCACACACTTGATTATAATAAGTATAGTGGGGCACTTTATACGATGTAGTTCCCTGATAACGAGTTGACCCACTATGATGTTTGTGACTGTTAGATGGTATGCAAGGATTGGGTTGATGCCTCCCATGATTATGTTCATTGGGCCGTATGGTTGTTGGAGTGTAAGGTGGTGGCCCTAATAAGGTTACATGAGGCGTTGGGTTCGAAGGTAAGGGTGCACCACAGTGTGGAACTTGTGCTAGGTTGGAAGATGCAGTGGCCTCAGAATTATGTTGTCCCTTCCTATGGTCGTGTTTAAAGAAAGGACGCCTTTGATGTTGCTGAGGTTGCTCACTACTGTTGGTAGCAGTAGCACAAGTGTTGTTTGTGGGTTGTTGCAGTGGCATAAACACCTTAGGAACAGTTGGTGGCATTGTGGAAGGAGGGAAAGGATAAGAATGTTGAAAGTTAGGAGGAATATAAGATGTGTAAGGTAGTGGTTGTGTTGGAGGTATGGGCTAATAGTACGGTGGAGAATGGTATTGTGGTGAGATAGAGTATGGTGGCCCAAATGGAGAAACAGGATGTTGAACGTGATAAGCGTTTGGATTCGGAAAATATGAAGGGTGCCTCCAGTCTAGGGGTGGTCTTCCCCACAACTGGGTTTGTTGCTACTGTGGTCTAACATAGTATCTCTGTACGAACTCTAGATGTAACGTGTTTCCCCAATGCTCATGTATATGTAACAGTATTGGACACTGCCTTTGGGGTGATCATACAAGCATATGTTGCATTCCTACATAGGATTGGCAGTTGAGCACTTATTCCCTTTATTCTTTTTTTTCCGAATGTCTATTGTTTTGTCATGCTTCTTGGGTTGTCAAAACTCCATCTCCAATATTGTTGATGTATTCTCCACACTTTTGATACATCCATTCCAACATCTTGTTGATCTTTGCCTCAGCTTCTCCTAACGATTGTTGTATTGGCAAAGATGATGTTTCAACCTTGAGATTTGTTGATCTCTCCTTTTTATGATCATGGACCTTTGTTGAGTTAATATTTTGGTCCCGTTGATGTTTATCAACACTCTCCCATCTAGCTAATTCTCCTTCTTCTTTTGCTACCCGCTTAATGAGCTCTTGGATTTGATGGGTTCGTAGGTTATATAGCTGACCTTGGGCATACGTTCCTAAGGTATCTCTTGTTTCATTACGTAGCCCATCAATGATATGGAACATTAGC
>MNCI01004586.1:534200-546471 GCA_015680685.1 Gnetum montanum
TGTCTTCCCACCTAGACTAGTATTTATCATTTGTCACATATGGTTTAGTCCAGAGTGAGGTGTATGATGTGTTCCTAATTCTATGCTACTCCTGAGATAATGGAAAATAAGATTAACTAAACTAAGCTAGGAGGGAAAGGGTAAGAGAGTCTAATCTAGCCTAAGTGCGACAAGCAACCGATTCCTTGATCAACCGTACACATCTTGGACTTTGTGCACGACTACCACTGGGACTACCAAGCCCAGGTCCTGGGTACGCCACTGGGATTACCAAGCGCAAATCCCAAATACGCCACTAGGATTACCAAGCGCAAATCTTGGCTACGCCACTGGGCTACCAAGTAGTCACACTTAAATGCTTGTAACCAAGTCGTACTCGTTCCACTTCTAGGAGTTTAAGGGTGAGAGACTAATCGCGATGAGCAACCGACTCCTTGACTAACCGTACACATTCGTAAATGCTCGTAATCAAGTCGTACTCACACTACACTACGAAAATAATAAATAACATTAAATAAATAAACAACAAATAAATAACAAAGTGAATGCTGCAATGATGAAGTAATCTCGATCTTTATTGTCGGTCATGTGCGTGTCCAAGTATGTCACACTCGAATAAAGACACCGTACAACTACATTCACCACACTGTGGGTAGACACCGGAAAAATAAACTAACTCTGGAGAGATCAAACTACCAGAGTTTCACTACACTCTAAACTGGGATCCCTAAAACTGGGAAAGTCGCCTCTTATTTATAGATTTGGTAGTGCGACGCGATATCGCATACACGATATTGCGGGAAAAGATGTGATATCGCGTATGATACATCGCGTACGCAATATCGCGATGGACATGATATCGCGTACGCGATATCGCAGCCCATGCGATATTACAGGTGTGATATCCCCGCTGTGATCTCACAACCACTGGGATATCACAGCTATGATATCACGGTAGTGATATCATAGCCAGCAAATTTATGACTCATCAATGCCTAGACACATTTGCATGGATGATACTAAAATCAAGATTTCTTCTATCCATTGCAACACTTAGACTAGCATAGTTCTACTTTTCTACAATTTACTTTCATATTATAAAGTATTTAATCTTATTATGCATAAGCAACATGAGTTATATTAATGTTTGGTAATCCCAGCATTAGATACTTTATGTGCCCAGTGGTATACACTTGGTAACCCAACAATGTTAATATAGGTTCAAGATGTGTATGGCAAGTAGGAAAAAATATTCTACATTAGGATAGTTAGTCAATGAAGTAATTAATTAGTTAGTTAATTTCTTTATTCATTTAAGCAATTAGCAACTAGGAGAAAAATAATAAAAAGTATAAAAATGAATATCTCATGTCTCAACCACACTTAACCATACGCACAGATTAACACAAGTGTGGATTGGGAAGACAACAACATATAACTATATAATTCATTATTTAGGAATATTAGCCACTTAGGTAAATAAGTCCATGAAATTCAATCGAATTGCATATGAACACTTGTGATTTGTATGGTTGGGTATAAGGGCTACTCGCTACTCATCAAACTTCTAGTAAGTGTACTAGACTTAAGGAAGAAATTTTCCAATGTGTTCAAGGAGGAATTGGATGAACTGCCACTAATGAGGAATGTTTAGTACAAAATTTATTTCATCCCTAGTGATACCATTCCAAATGAGAGAGCATACTAGATGACACTAAATCATAGAGCTAAATTACAAAGGCAACTAGAGGAGTTACTTGCAAATGGCTTTGTGAGAGAGTTAATCTCTCCTTGTGCAGTTTCAGTGGTGCTTGTGCCAAAGAAGAAAAGTGATGAATGGATGATGTGCATTGATTCAATAGTTATAAAAATGATAATGGTGAAGTACAAATTTCCTATTCCAAGAATAGATGATATCCTTGATGTTCTTACCAATGCAGAGATTTCAGCAAGATTACTTTGAAGAGTGGCTACCATTTAATTTAGATTAGGCCTAGTGATGAATAGCAAAGTACTTTCAAAACCCACAATGGATTATTTGAGTGGCTAGTGATGTTGTTGGACTCACAAATGCCCTTACTAGATTCATGAGATTGATGCATGATGTTCTTAAAGATTTGATTGGTAAGTACTACATTGTATTCTTTGATGATATTTTTGTTTACAATTATAATAAGAAAGAGCACTTGAAACATTTGAAAAGAGTGTTTCTTAAGTTGGAGGAGGCATAGTTGATTGTTAACATGAAGAAGAGTCGCTTCTTCAAGTGGGAGATCATGTACTTGAGACATGTGATTTCCAAATATTAAATTAGGATGAAGGCTACGAAGGTGAAGGCTATTAGAGATTAGCTAACTCTTAGAAATGTTGTGGAAGTAAGATTATTTCTTGGTTTAGTAGGGTTTTACATTTCATAAAAAAATTTAGTGGTATATCATGACCTATGTTTTCTTTTCTTAAGAAGAATCATGAATCAAGTGGGGTGATGATGTCTAAAAAAGCTTTAACTTATTAAAGGAAAAAATATCTAGTGAACCAATACTTGCAATACCAAGTTTCCATAAACTTTTTCAAGTGCAAGTGGATTTGTCATTGGAGGGGTGTTGTCTCAAGAAGAAAGACCTATTTACTTGCTTTTCAAAGAAATTCAATGAATTAAGGCAAAATTATAGCATGTATGAGAAGGAATAGTATGCTATTATTCAAATAATCATGCATTAGAGGCATTATTTATTATTCATAGAGTTCACCTTAATGACTTATCAGAAAGCACTTCAATTTCTCAATTCCCAAAAGAAGTTAAGTGTTAAACACATGAAGTGGCACAATTCCAAAAGTTCAATTTTGTGCTCAAGCACAAGAGTGGGAAGGCCAATGCAGTGGCTAATGCTTTGTCTAGGGTGCATTTGGTGAATTTTAGCATTCCTCATATGGAAGGTATGAATGATTCTATTAATTTATATGAACATGAATTTAATTTTGGGTGGGTTTAGAAGAGCCTCAAAGAGCCATTGTTGAGTAGGGTAGACCAATGGAGGGAATATCACATTCAAGATCAGCTATTGTTCAAGAATGAAAAGGTTTGTATTCCTAATTATGGTTTTATAAGGAATATTTTGGTTAAAAAAACATTGTGGTGGCATGGTAGGTCACATGGGCAAAGATAAGACATTGGAGCTTATGGGTAGGCACTATTTTTGGCATGGAATGATTTCTAAAGTCTCCAAATTTGTGAAAGAGTGTTTGACATGTTAGAAATTCAAGGGAGGTAAAGGAGTTTATGGTCATTACATGTCTTTGCCAATTCCCAAAGGGGCTTGGCAAAGTGTATTAATGGACTTTGTGAGTGAAATTCTGAAGATCAAAAGTTGGAATGATGTTATTTTTGTAATTATGAACAGATTCTCCAAGATGGCATACTTCATTTCATGTAAGAAGATGAATGATTATTCTCATGTCAAAAATCTATTTTTTCTAGCATGTTGTAAATTTGTATGAGATTCCCTTGAATATTATTAGTGACAAAGACTCTAAGTTTACTAGTCATTTTTGGTGACTCCTTTGGAAAATTTTAGGAATAAAATTGAATTTTTCTAGTGCATATCATTCACAATTGAATGGCCAAATTGAAGTGGTCAATAAATATTTACTTAATATTTTGAGGCATTTGTGTGAAGGACAACCTAATAGGTACGAGAACTTATTGTATCTTGAACAATTTTCTTACAATAATGCTTTTCATGTTGCTATTGGGAAGAGCATGCGATTATGGTTTTTGTCCCAAGATGGTGGATAATTTTAGAAGCTTTGAAGGAGAGGCTTAATTGAATGCAGATTTTGTAAAGGAGATGAAGGATCTTCATGCTCAAACAAGGGTAAGTTTGGAGAAGAAGGCTGAAGAAGTAGTTCAAAAGAGGAATGAGAGCAAGGGAAAGCCTAATTTTTCTATTGGTGATCTTGCTTGGGTGCACTTGAAGAAGAAGAGGCTAAGGGGTGTGAACTTTGTAACATTGAAAGCTAAGAAGATGGGTCCTTTCAAGATAAAGGCCAAAATCAATGGTAATGCATTTGAAATTGACTTACTAAATGATGTGGGCATTTCTTTTGTATTTAATGTTATAGATCTTGTGCATCATCGTAGTCTAATAGATGATGAAACCTTGAGAAGTAGCATCAATGCGTTGCAAGGGACTATTGACAAGTCCAAGCCTTCAAGGGAGAGGAAGGCAATTGTACTCAAAAAGAGATAAGCTTCTAGCACTCGTGGAGTGAAGAAACATGATTACTTGGTCCATTGGGAGGATCAAATTACTGATGATGTTGTATGGATCCATGAGACCAAATTTGTTGAGTGGGGGATCACTTCCACCTCTACTTCTTTGTTCACCTAAGTTCACTTTTTGAAGGGTGGAAGAGCTAGTATAGGAACACTTCTCCCAAGCCCTAATGGCTATCCCTACAGGAGGAGAAGTGAAGTTCTAATAGTGTGGAAGATGTCTTTCCACTCAGAAAACATCTTTCCCATGAGTGCTAGGTATTTGCACGAGACATCTTCCAACCTTGAAAAGACACATCTTTCTTACAAGTTCTAGGAATATAGAAAGACATCTTCCCAAGCTCCAAAGATGTCTTGTTTGTTTAGCAAAGCATCCGAAATGGTCATTGCAAAGTGAAAAATAGTCAAAAAAGTGGTGTTTGACTGGGGAAACGGCTCCAATGATGTGTATGGTTTTTCTTTTTGGTCAAGTATGAATCAATTGTTGTATGTTTGTGGAAGTGTGGAAGTATTGGCAATTGTTTGCAGGATCTTGGTTGTTTGAATCCAGCCCTAAGAGATGAAGGGAAGAAATCCAGGTTGAATGTTTCTTGCTTTGATAGCAATCTTTTATGATTTTAAAGCCTCCCATTTTGCAATATTGTCGAATCTATGAGTTGTTGTTTCCCAAGTTTTCCAAGTGTTGGAACTTGTGGTATCTATGTGGTTTTGTGTTCTTGAATCCATTGTATTATAATCTTCATGCAATTTAATAGACGATAGCTTGTTTTTCTCTTTCCAGCAAATTTATTGTATCTTGCAAGCATTCTTAATATCATGTGTTTGAAGGGTTTTATGCATAGGAGTGACCATGCTCCAATTTGACTTTAGAAAAATAAAGTGAACCAAATAAATTTTGTCTTCATGTTAAAGATTAAATAGCATTGCACACTAATACTAACAGATTTAATTTACAAATTTGCCAAATAATTCTAAAGCAAGTTGGGATGATATGAAAAGAACTTTTCTAGATCAATTTGGAAAGCAAATGGATTAACAACAAATTTCATATGATTTATTAGAGATGAGGCAAATACCAAGAGAGTTGGTGAGAGATTTCAAGAGCAAAATTTAAAGAGTTCGTGGGTTATTTCACCCATGATATAGGCCTAATGACAATGTTCTACAGTAAACTTATTTAAGGGCCATAGATCCAAATTAGCAATATGGATGGGACACTCTACAGCCAATTCATTATGGATGGCACAGTCAACCACTATTATTCCACAACAAAATATACAAGGAATCAGAATGCTTGTGTCCAAGATGATGAGGGAATCACATGAGAATGACACAAAACAAAGTTATTAAATTTGAGGAGGCTGTAGCTCATTTGAAAATATGAGGGGAAAATGGCTACAAAACATAAACACCATAAAAATAAAACGAGAGTTGTCAATGAAAATGACAGCAGAGAAATTTCTTAGACATTGAATCCGATTATAAAGATCATTCTTCGGAGGTACATTATGTGAATAAATCATCCGAGGGTGAAAGCTTAGAATTATCCACTCAAAGCTCATCTCAGGAATCTAAAAACAAATGTAATAAAACTCAAGGTTCGTAATAACAATATAGGTTCAAAGTATGATCTGAGAATAACATCTTCTTCCAAATGTAATTCCTGAAGCAATTGAGAAAAGAAAGGTTTTTGAGTTCAAAGAAATATGAAACAAAAGAAACAGCATCATCGGAAAAAGAAACAATCCCAAATGATAAAAGTATGGTTATTCAAGACGGTTCAAAAATCCAGCTTCTATGCTGATGCAGATTCGGATATTATCGTGGTGGCTAAAGGAGATACCTGGACCAGTAAACTTTTGTAATCCAAGCTTTACTAAAGATTTTGTTTTGAACAGTTCAGATAACGCGATCAGAAATGCCTTCCAAAGCTCAAGGTTTGAAGTGTCTCTATTGTTGTTGATGATCAGTTTATTAATTTTTTCAAAAATGCTATGCTTATTATCAAGACATAAATATTTCTCCTAGTATTTGGATGGGTATGTAATATTATGCACATGCTTTTTACCACGATCTTTCCAAATGGGGTATTCTCTCGCCCTCCAATCTAGATTGATTGATGTAGGTAAAGAATCACCAACCTGAAACTAACATGGCAAAACTAGAATTTCTGAAGAAAATGCTATAGCATAACAACATTGACAAACATTTCTTTTTCGCTGTCACTTTTGTCATAACAACCTTTTGATACAAAGGGTTCGTCCTATACCATTTTATTACCGTCCATATAAAAACACCGTTGTAAAAACAAAACCCTGACCTTCACAAAAATAAAACACTGGTAGAATGCGCCATATTTTTCACAAACAATACACTCATCTTTCTCGATAGGAAATTTCCTTGTACTCGAGTAAATCAATGCTTCAATTTGTACAAGTTCTATCGTTCTGTACAGGTAAAAAATCGGTTTTCAGTTACACAACAATTTGGAAACTGTACAATAAATAAATGTTAAAAAATTAGCTGACTTTTGGGAATTCGTCATTCTCCAACAAAATTTTATAAAACGATATTCCAGCATATCTCAGAAGTTAGAAGTCAGCGCTACCAAAATAATTGGTTAATCGAATTAAGTCTTGGTATTTGTCATTGTGTCATTTTGTCTCTGCAATTTTCAAAATGCCTTGCACAAGCTGAACTTTGTATCTGAGGGCAGCTGCTTTGCAACCTGATGCGTTGGAAGACATGAATTGCTTTTTTTAGGCTCTGATAAGCTTATCTTGGACAGTGCTGCTGCAAGTGCATCTACAACATTCATCTCCATAGGCATTTGCGACTCCACTCGCAGATTTGACACAATCCTCATTTTCCTGGTGGAAGGGTATGATAGGTGCTCCTGAAATTCTAACTCTGAATCTCGTGCCCTCTTTCTTGATTCTTCAACTTGTCCAGATACAGGTGTGTCCTTCGGTTTCTTACTGATAAGGCTACATGCTTGCGAAGATTGTGTGTAAAAAGTAATCCATGGATGATCTGGAAACAAGTTGCAAAGTTAAAAGCCTGATTTTAAAAATTAAAACAACCGAGTTAATACATTTTATCACTTAATACATCTTCTTTAACACTTACTTAATACATCTTCTGCAGAAGGTCTCTTTTCAGCATCCTTTGAAAGCATCCAAGAGACTAAATCCCTTCCAAGGAAGGATACCTTTTGCCATGCCTCTGAGTTGAAATCCAGATTTTCCTCTACTATGGCTTTAAATATTTCTTCATCGCAGCCTCCGATAAATGGTAAAGTGCCAATTAGAAGAAGATGAAGTACTACTCCCGCACTCCACACATCTACTTTTTGTGTATATAGCTCCTGGAGGATCTCCGGTGCCATGTAATAAGGGCTTCCAACAATGTCACTCATTCTTCGTCCTAAGAAAACATTTAAACAAGATCATGCTCATGAAGTGACAAACTATTATATTTAAAATATTGTTATGAAAAAAAAATCCAGAAAACTGCAAAGCATACCTTGCACAATTCTAGTCGACAAACCAAAATCTGCTAATTTAAGAGAATTGCCTGTCCAGAGGATGTTACGGGGTTTGATATCCCTATGAACTACACCCATTTCATGGCAATGTTTTATCGCTGTCATAAGTTGTTTCATGGTATTAGCAGCCTGATGTTCAGTGAACCGACCATATTTGGAAATTTGATTAGCAAGAGAGCCTTCATGACAAAGCTCCATAATAAGATGGAAACAATCATGGTCTTCATAAACAGCATTCAAAGTCACTATATTTTTATGGCCCGAAAGATGTTGCATTATCTCAACTTCTGCATGAACATTTTCTTCTGTCTTCTTACGAAGAGTTTTGCAGGCGAATATCTGACCACTGCATTTATGTCTGCACAATCTTACCACTCCAAACAAACCTTTGCCCAAATAAGGACCCAACTCAAAATCAGTATCCAGTTTTCTCTTCCCCCCAAATTGGGTCATGGCCTCTATGCATCCAACTTTCCTCTTGAGCCCTCTTAAAACATTGTCTAATATGAATTCTTCTGAATTCACTTGTTTTGCCATCACATCAACATAATCTGGTGAATCAGGCTTAGCCTCTGTACTGTGTTTTTTCGCTGGTAATTCCATTATATCAATTTATCGCTTGCGAATCCAACAAAAATGCTGCAAGTTAATGAACCCAACTAAATGTTAGATTTTCATATGACAAATAGGCTAAACATGAATACATGATCTGCACATCTCCATAATACAAATACCCTGACGCCACGAAACCAAGATGCCTACAAACGCAAAAGACGAAACGTACAAAATGTTAACATTGTTTGATGCCTTGTAGAATCACCAACGCTAAGCTCCAAAATTCCTACTAGGTTGATACGGTAAATCCAACATCCGGTAAATGCAAAAAATAAAGCTAAGGTTGACACGAAAGCCAGAAGATGAGAAACCCTAAACCGGATAAGCATGTAAATGCCAGACACACAAAACAATTTTCAATCATATTCATAGGTAAATTTCTGAAGCTAAAAAAGGCCAACAGAGAACAATAATAAAGAAATTTCCAACATTGCAATTAAATTTGCAGGCGGAACACAACGACTATGTCGCACTCACACGTTAAATCGCGTCTGCTACAACTGCATACTGAACTAAGATAAGAAATACCTATTTACTGTGATTATCAAAGCAAATTTTTTGTGGGGGGAAAAAGGCAAAGCCATTCATGTAGAGCAAAATCGATGCTTACTCTGAAAAAGCTATCTCGCACACGGATGATGGGTCTGAGATCCGGCAGCGGCAGAAACCTTCAAAACTGTGCGAGAATACCTACACTGGTGAGGGAGGGAAGGGAGTTTAAGATTGCAATAGCGGGGCAAGTACCGTGAACTAGTTCTGAGCTGGAATACGCTAATTTTGGGAGCAAAATCAAATTCTGAGGCAGAGATGATTCTCCAGAATAATTTGAGCTGGAATACGCTGATTTTGGGAGCAAAATCAAATTCTGTGGCAGGGATGATCCTCCACAATAATTGCGACAGTAGTAATGAGACTGCATGACAGGCCAAGGCCAAAGATCATTATCGTATAGTATATTATATAGGAACCCTAGTTGGGAGCACTTTGGGCTTTCTCTGGATTGTCGCGTAGCTGGATCCACGTTGTCAATAATTCGAGGGCAGGCATGTTTTAATAGATTTCAATGTTTTCTTTTATTTATTTGTTTTTGTTACAAATAAAGGAAAGGAGCGTGTCGAAACCAAAATAAGAGAGGGTGAAAGCATGATTATAAGCCCACCTTAAGATATATAGGTTCATAATTTTTTAAAAGAATTATAGAAGAAGGTTATGATAACCTTTCCTTTTTTATAAGATTTTTTAGCTTAACATCGACCTTTTACTTTACTTGTATTATCTTATTATTGGTGTATAAGATAATGAGCTAACCACTCAAGACACATATCACTATACTTAATTTGGAATCTTCAAGTCATGGGTTCAATTCTGCTAAGCAATGTTGAGTTATATAAAGTTCTAATAGGACTATATATCTTGGGGTGTACCTATATGATGAAGCGGTTACTCTAATTATTATAGTGGTTATTATTAGAGCGGTTACTCTAGCAGTTATTCTAATTAGTAGAGTGGTTACTCTAATTATTAGAGCAGTTACTCCCAAGTCTATAAATATAGCGCCAAGGCGCACAATTGGGGGCAAGTTTTTTAGGAGTCAAGTAGCGAAACTCTTGTACTTTGTTTGAAAGTTAGAATATTTTCCAAGTGCCCGCAACAGGAGGTCTAAGTGTGGACGGATCTTTATTTAAATATTGATGTATCTAAGCACACCATTGTGTTGGCAATAAAAACGAGCTCTTTGATTCATCCTTGCAGCACTTGAGATTTATTTTCTTACACATTTCTTTTATTTTATTTTCTTATGCATTTATTTTGTTTTATTTTATTTTATGCACTTTACATTTATGTTATTAATGGAGCAATTCATTTTGATCAATTAGCAAACCGTTAAATTACACAAGCACGACCCCTTTGAGCATACGTGTGACACTTGGTAGCTCAGAAACGACTAGCGTTTGATAGCCCAGCAGTGTTTGCACGAAGTTTAGGATGTGTTCGGAAAGTGGGAACGATTACTTGTGTTAGTTTAGATTAGACCATAGTCTATTTGGCAATTAATTACTCTCACTTTCATTCTTATTTACGTAGCTTTTATTTACTTTAATGGTTGATTATTTATTGTTGTCTATCTAGTTAATATTTCCTTTACCGTCATTTACTATTCCTGTTGATTAAATGCGAAATGAGTATGACTTAATCACGAACATTGAAGTGTAACTACTTGGTAACCTAGTAGCATATCTAGTAGTGCTTAAGTAGTGTATGCTTGGAAATCCTAGAAGTAGTACATGTCCAAAGTGCATACGAATGATTAAGGACGAATGCTCATCCCACTTAGGCTAGCTTAGATTTTACTTTATGTTGCCTATTAGCTTAATCAAGATTATTTTCCATTGTCTCTAGGAGTAGCCTATTTTAGAATCACATCATACACCTCACTCTGGACTAGACCATATGTGACAAAGCAAATACTAGTCTAGGTGGTGATGAGACATGGTTCGCACAGGCCGCGATATCGCACCCCCCGCGATATCGCATCTTTCCCTACGATATCGCGTACGCGATATCACAGTCCGCCGCCATATCTATAAATAAGATGCGGCTCTCCCTTGTTCGAAATCCTAGTTTTAGAGTAGCGAAGCTCTGGTAGTTTGATCCCTCCAGAGTTAGAATTTTTCCCGTGTCTGCCCGCAGTGTGGTGAATGTAATTGTACGGTGTCTTTATTCGAGTGTGTCGTAATTGGACACGCACATGACTGGCAATAAAGATCAAGATTACTTCATCATTGCAGCATTCACTTAGTTTATTTATTTGTTATTTATTGCTTTCGTAGCGCGGTGTGAGTACGACTTGGCTACGAGCGTCCACGGGTGTGTACAACTAGTCAAGGAATCGGTTACTCATCACAATTAGTCTCTCACCCTTAAACTCCTAGAAGCGGAACGAGTACGACTTGATTACGAGCATTTAAGTGTGACTACTTGGTAGCCCAGTGGCGTATCTAGGATCTACACTTGGTAACCCAGTGGCGTATTTGGGATCTGCGCTTGGTAATCCTAGTGGCGTACCTCAGAGGTACGCTTGGTAGTCCCAGTGGTAGTCGTGCACGAAGTCCAAGATGTGTACAGTTGATCAAGGAATCGGTTGCTCATCGCACTTAGGCTAGATTAGATTTTCTTACCCTTTTCCTCCTAGCTTAGCTTAGTTATTATTATTTTCCACTGCCATCAAGAGTAGCGTTAGAAGTAGAACACATCATACACCTCATCTAGACTAAACCATACGTGACATATGCAAAACTAGTCTAGGTGGGAAGACAGCGAACTGCGACCTAAGGCTAACTATCTAGGTGCCACAACTAGTCCATCTGCGGAGTTCGACCAGATCGCACGTGCGATGCTCGTTTTGTATGGTTGAGTGTAGGGGTACCTCGCCACTCATCAGGTGGGAAGACAACGAACTATGATCAACGTATAATTGTCTAGGTGCCACAACTAGTCCGTCCGCGGAGTTCGACCGGATCACGTGTACACGCTTGTATTCGTATGGTTGAGCATAGGGGTACCTCGCCGCTCATCATTAGTGTCGTTGCTAGGGATGGTGCTAGTTATCTAGATTAGTTATATCATACAATATTGCTGTAATAGGGTAATAACAATATATCTTTCAAAGAAAGAAAATAAATTCAATTAAGTCACACATGATTCGCAACCATGTCTCTTTCGCAAGACAGTGATAACACAACATCTAGCAAGGTAATTAATTGGAGAACCAACAAAGAAGTTTGGAGTACTCAATCTTATGCAAGAGTTTCATATGTTCATAGACACCCCAA
>MNCI01004589.1:0-14644 GCA_015680685.1 Gnetum montanum
TATAAGTTTGTCACCCAATAAGTGTTCTTCATGATGGTATGCACTATGTTTCTATTGATTGCTAGTGTTTGGTTTTTACCTTTAAGTCATGATGTTGATACTAAGGTATGATTCTTTTGATATGGCAGGCAATGAGTTCACTTCATCAATTCATCCACCAGTTTCTATGGTCTCTCTTGGTTTGGAAATGTACAGTCCTTTTCTAATAAGAACTTTAACGAATTAGTGATTGGGCATTTCTCAAACCAAGGAAGGAATCAAGGATTGAAAAGGGTGTGACTTAAAGGGAACTTAATGCATTTGTGTTGGCCATTCTATTGGGTGCTTGGATGTTTTCTTCTTGAGTTTTCTTGCCACTTTGATGTTACCCAATTATTAGGAAGCTAAGCAATAAAAATAACAAAGTCTTTGCATGGTGTGGTTCTTACGCATAAACACATAAAACACAAAAAAAATAAGAAAAGTGAGAATTCAAAGCACACCCCTTAGACAAAATAATCATTTGGGCTACAAGCGCTGGTTATGGAACTCAAAATAAAAATGTTCCCTCTAACTAAGGCCCTTCTTGCTTCCCATTCTCTCCTCCTTATTTCGTTAGAATGGTAGTGGCTCTAGGATGAAGACATTCTTGTTACCTCAAGAGGATGGATTGGCCAAATGCATTAATGCGAAGTCATTGGATGTGGTTGGTTTAAGGCTAGAGTTGGAATGAGATTTGCTAAGTCACATTAATCATAAAACACACAAGGGGTTGTACACCACCTTGTTCTTGGGATTCCATTCCATTCTCTTCTCTCCACCCTTCTCTCCATTGTTCACCTCATTGCCGATTGTATCATTAGTGTATATTTTGGTGGATACATTGTTTTCTCTTTGGTAAATTCTTGCGGTTAAGACTTAACTCTTGTTGCAGTTGACATTCCTATAGCCTACAGACTCTTTGAATGTGGGTTTGTTAGGGCATTAAGAGCATGAGCTTGCTTTGGGGAGGATCCACTGACATTCCTATTTGGTGCACCAGTTAAATTATTTTCCCTAAATTTTTGTAATTAATTTTATTTTCTTCATTTCCATCTTGACATCCATTTCATCGATGTTATAGTTTTCTCTTTTTCTTCATCTTTCTTGTTCCTTTTCTTTTTCCATTCTCTCGTGACCGAAGGTTTACTATTAGTCATGGGGGTACAGGGCCCAATTTTTTTGATTTTCTCCTAACCCCTACACCTTCAGTAGTCATCAATATTATATCTCCAGACATGCAATTAACCATACCACAACCTAGCCAACGGCCCTTTCACTGAAGCAAGGTATCAATTGCATTATGATCCATTTACCCTTGTTAATATACAGACTATGTTGTGTGTGTAGATGGCGATCATACAACAACAGATTGGATTTGGAGAGAACACTTGGAATGGAGCAGTGCTAAAGAAGCTATGCAAGGAGCAAGATTGATGGCGCGCTTACAGATGGACAATGAAAGTTAAAATCTTGGCATTGGCAGCAACAACACTTCTCTCTCTCTCTCTTTCTCAACTGCCAAATAAGGCTTGATGTCAATGTAATAAGGTGTTCACTCTTGTTGTCATGAACACCAGTTTTGTCTTGTTCTATAATGATGATCCATTCACATGTCATCCCATTAGTTCCATTTGAGTCAATAATCCCATATCATCCCAATATTTTGTAAGGAACTCGAGGATGAGTTTTCATTCCATCATGGGGATATGATGGGACGAGATATTGTAGTGGCCGTGATATTGCGTACACGATATCACAGTCCATTGCCAAGTCTATAAATAAGAGGCAGCTCTCCCTTGTTTTCTCATATAGATCTAGACCCTTAGCAAAACTCTGGCAGTTTTACCTCTCTAGAGATAGAATATTTTCCATGTGTGCGCAGTAGGAGGTCCAAAGTGAATGGATCTTTATTCGAGCAAATATTATACCTAAACACATGTTTGTGTATGGAAATAAAGATGAACTTCTTGGATAAACCTTGCAGTGCATGGAATAGGCTAAATAGGAATTTTATTTATTGTTATTTACTGTTTATCATTTACATGCTTTATTAGTGATTAAATCTCTCTCAACCCTTCTCTCCTATTTAAGTTCCTCAGTACAACCGCTTCGAGCACATGTGTTACGCTTGGTGATCCTAGCAACGATTAGCGTTTGGTAACCAAGGTTGCATTGGTTCAGGGTGTGAACGGTAAGTGGGAATGGATGCTGACACTAGGTTAATTTAGACTTAGTTAGTTAGTTAAAGTTAGTAATTAGTCTCTTCAACCCTTCACCTCACTTGCATAGGAGATAAAATTGAAAAGACATAAAAATCATATACCTCAAACTTACTTAACCATACACCATGACAACTACAAGTAAGTCTAGGAAGACAACAAATAATTAACCTCAAGTGTTCCATGAGGCGTGTAGGCACTTAGTCTGCAAAGTTCGACCGGATCATGCGTGTTATGCTCGTATTCGTATGGTTGAGTGTAGGGGACCTCGCCACTCATCACCTACCATAAGCATAATAAATCCTTGTGTGTTTTTGATAGTTAAAGTAATCATTAGCCCTTCTTCCCGAGATTCAAACTGAATCCAGACCACATTCTAGTGACATTGCATTATTTAATCTCTTGGATTTACAACCATAAGACTACCACTATTGCAAGGAGTATTACCACTTGGCATATTTTCTAAGGGAGGAGTTTATTCATTCCACTTTTTATTTTTTAGATTCTTGAGAAGCCACCTACCTTTAGTCATGGGTAGCATGTCTTTCTATTGGAACCCCTAGAAATTTATTCTTGTGCATTTATTTTATTTTTAATTGTGTCAACCTTACTAGAGGACTACCTTCAGGCATGGGTAACATGTCTTTTTAGTGACATGGTAAGGAAACACTTATTTTACTCTTGCTCCCTTTTTTCATTAGATCTAGAAGGATATAATACAACCTAAGTAACATGATAGAACCTACAATAGTAATTCAAAAGAATCCATAAATCCCTTTAATGTCACACCCTTTGCATTCCCACTTGGTTCTTCACTGTTCTGTCTAGGCATAATGATCATAGACTTATTCTTAGTTTTATTATGAAAAGAATATCATTATGGCCACAATAAGAGACTTTTATTAATGGAATGGGTTGATAAATGTTGTGGTCTCATTGTACAAACAATTAGTCCCTTGTGACTTGATAACATAGGGAAATCTTCACCTTATTGGACTACATCTTGCCTTATTCTTAGTGTGTTTTATTAGCAATCAAAAATATTTAAAAAGAAAACAAAAAAAAAAGCATGAAAAAGATGAAAAAGATAGTAAGAATAGAAAAAGATGAAAAGAATGAAAAATCATCAAAGAATAGAAAAATATTAAAGAATTAAGAAATTGAAAAGTATAAAAGAATGGAAAAATGTATCAAGAAATATGAAAAGGTATAACAACAAATTAGAAATCAAAATGAAATGTAAAAAAAATTAAAAATCACTTAGTAATTTCCTGAATCAAGATGAGATATCTCCTCCACAATTGAACTCATGGGTGAGTGTTTGAAAAATGTAGCATAGTTCTTGTGGATCATCCACTTGAGGTTTCTTACTTACCCTCCTAAATGACTTAGTGTTTTAGTTATTATCCCATGTGATTATGATGGTAACTGAATTTTTATCATTTAAGTCCTCAATTCTTCTTTCAATTGGTGTATGATTATGATTTAATATTTTCATTTTTAGACTCTTAGTTAGGGTTATTTTCTTAGATTGGAAATTAATAAGTGATTTAGATTGCTCCATGCATATTTTTGACAATTGAATGTTCTCATTTGTTGGCCATTGGGTGTCTTTTGGTTTAGTGGTCCTTACTCTCACTTGTGCACACACTTGTTTTTCACATTTGTTATAGACTAGTGTAATGACTATGTTGATATTCTAAAAGGTTAGTCCGTAGCTACATCCTTCTTTTTTAGTAGAAATGCATGGAATTGCATGTCTCTCCACAGTGATAGGTTCATCTATTATGTTTTGCATTGAAGTGGTAATGGATGTTGGCTCTTGCATCAGATTGGAAGACATTGTTTTGGTGAGGAATGATGTTGCACTAGGTTGGCCTTGTGCTAGTTTTAGTGAGCTAGTAGGTATATGAGTTTTATGCTCATGTGTGGAAACTGTCCTAAAGAAAGGACATTTTTGAGACTATAGTTGAGATCTACTAGCATTGATTCTTCTGTTAATGTTGTGGTACTAATCCTTCCTGTGTTATTGGTGTTAACATATGGTGGAGGGAAGTATAAAAATATTGAGGATGTTGTAGAGGATAAGAGGTTTGAGATGGTGATCCCATAGAAGATGTTGTGGGTTGATGATATTCGAGAGAGTGATAGTATTGATTCAAGGTAAAGGTAATAGAACCATTTGGAGAAACAAGTTTTGGAAGATAGTAGTCATACATGTTTGGCTAGCAATAAGGGTATTGTTGATTTGTTGATAGCATCCCTCATGACTGTGGGTTTTGCCACTATGAGTGATACTAGTTTTAAGGTTGATAAGAAGTCTCACTAAAATAGTATGATTGGTTGTAGGACTATTTATGATTACCTTGTAAGTAAGATAAGCCCCAAGCTCTTCTAAATGTAACATAATTGGTTAAAAGCCCTTTGGATGCTCATATTGGTAGATGTCACATCCATCATCCTCTTCTGTGGTTGAGTCTATAGCCTCTTCTACTACAATAATATTTCCTTTTTGTTGATAAGTATTCCTAGTTGTTTATTTTTTCTTTTTCCTCTTCTTGCTTTGATCACTCTATACTTTTTGCATTACCCTCTCCTCTATGGTTTTCATGTAGGTTGTAACTTTATCATTTATCAACTCCGACATATTATATATCCTTGCTTTAAGTTCAATGATAGACTTTTGTATTAATAGGGTTTTTTTTAAATCACCTCATCAAGGGTTGCCTCTTTTTCCTCATCGTAGATATGGACCCCCTTCTTTTGAAGAGTTGGATCTTAGTTATCTCTACATTCTCTTGTTTACATAGCTCTCCTTCTTCTTTTGTTACCTACTCAACTAGCCTTCGTATTCGATGGGCTTTCAACTCATAGAAATGACCTTCAGCATAAATTCCAAGGGTCTCTCTTATTTGTTTATGAAGCCCATCTCTGATGTGGAAAAGTTTCTCTTTTTAAGAGATATCATGGCTTGGACATCTAGGTAGTAGCAAATAGTATCTATCAAAGGAGACATCTAAGGATTCATGTTTTTCTTTCCTCCATCCTTGGATTTTTTTTCTTAGGTTGGACACTCTCACATAGTTTGGTATTTCTCATTGAAGAGTTCTAGCATTGCGGACCATTCATGGATTGAATCCAATTCCAACGATCTATACCAACTTTCAACTTTGTTAACTAGTGTTCTAGTAAATAGCTTAAGCTTTTTCCACTTATTTTCAATGTTTTACAAGGCATAGGCATCATGGAAGGCTTTCAAATGATATTATGGATTAGAATTGTAGCCTCCCTTAAATTGAGGAATATTATTCATATCTAGCCATTGATGCAACTCTCCTTTTGATGCCTATGGGATATTCTAACTACCTCCCTGATCTCTATCATGCTCTAAAGCCAACAATGGTTCATCACTATTAGACAGGTTGTGTTGGTAGTCTCTATATCTATTTGATTGATAGTGGTAGTCTCGTCTATGCTAATTTTGATGGCCTTGATCTTGTCTTTGACTTGCATTTCTATCTCCATCTTGATCCTCTAGTGAAGCTCTATCTCTATTCCTATGTTCATATTCATCCAAACTAGATGTTGAAGAGGAAGAGGAAGATGGGGAATTGGGAGAATTATCATGGCTGCTATATTTTTCCCTATGGTCCTTTAATTTATCTCCTCTAGGTTTGGAGGAGGTCCTAGGCCTTGAGGTCCTCCTTGTTCTAGGACTTACTTCCCCTCCTTTAGGATTATCCACACTAGTTGAACGTAGTCCTTGCATATAGTAAAGTTCAAAATGAGCATATGAAACCCATATTTGTGGTTGTTTACTCCATATTTCCTTAGTATAGATCCTATCATTTCTCCTACTAGTGTTTTCATCATATAATTCATTGTTGGCTCTATGTGAATAAGACATGGTTTTGTTTGATAATGTGTATGACTTAAAATATTAATGTTTTCTAAAAGATAGATCATTAATACATTTACAACAATCGTGTATAATATAACTAATCTAGATAACTAGCACCATCCCTGGAAACAACACCAATGATGAGAGGTAGGTACCCCTACACCCAAACATATGAATCACAAACATTTATTCATGATCCTATTGAATTCTGTGGATGTGATTAGTTGTGGCATCTAGATTGTTAAGCATTGATTGTAGGATGCTGTCTTTCCACTTGGATTATTGGTAGCTTTGTCACATATGATTTAGTCCAAAGTGAGGCTTATGATAATTGATGTTATTTGGCCTTTAATACTTCTTGTTGTGAACATGATGGAAGTTGAGAATAGAAATTTAAATTTAAGTAATGATGGTAATGTAAGTCTACACTAGCCTAGACTGATGAGCATTTGGTCTTGGCTTACCATACATGCCTTGGGCTCATGTAACCATTACTGGGTTGTCAAGCATTATGCTACTAAGTCAACCAAGCTATAACACTACTAGGATTACCAAATTAAACTCAAATGCTTGAAACCAATCGTAATTATTCTGCCGTACTAATGAACAAGAAAGTAAAGTACTTGGAAAAGTAAATGATTAAACTAAGAAAATAGTAAAAATAATGTTAAGTAAAATAGTAAAACTAATTGGATGCTGTAATGATAAAAAGAAATCTCAATATTTATTTTTGAACATGAACTTTACCCAAGTACACTTGAATAAAGATTTTGTACAATTGTTCAACACCACATTGTAGGCATTCACTCTCTATTACTAAGTTATGAAAACAAACTGATAGAGTTATGTTTCTAAATGATCAAAACATGCCAGATGCATGGCAAAAGTCTCATATTTATAGGCATTTATTATAATTTGCAACATCGTATTTATGACATCACAAAATAGATGTGACATTATGTCTATGACATCATAGATGTGATGTAGCATCTACAATGTAGCATAACATCCCATTTCTAGATGTCACAAAAACATGTTCGTTCATTTCTTAATCCATCACATACGTAAGCATTATAATGGAAATGTCATAAAATACTTGATAATTGAATAACTAGTACACAGAATAGTAAAGAAAAATGGGGAAAACTTTTATTAGTAAGAGAGACAATACTGTAACATCCTTTGGGTTATCTTCCCATGCCACTTAAGCATTAGAGGAAATTCAACATTGTGACCACGGTTAGGCTATCTAGCTAAATGAGTGATCAGTTCCTTCTTATCCTACTTCACATAGCTCCCATTACTTGCCTTTCTAGGCTCCGCAACTCCATGCTAGCATGATCTCTAATCCTGGCCTTTAATGGCATAGGTTAAACCCATTCCCGAGGGATACATGAATAATTGTAATTCCTCATAGCAAGGCACCCCTACATTTGAAGGTTAATTACATTTTGAAAATATGTTTCCATCCATAACTAAGGGTAGGACATTATAATTTCCGCCCCTTAAGCATCTAATTCATTGTCAAGCATTTCCTTTATATCCATCTGCACAACAACTGCTTCTTTGTTATGCTCCTCAACTTCAACTTATTTATTATCCTCATTATCATCTATATAAAAAAAAGACCAGAAATTATAAAATATAATTTATTACATTAATAATAAATATAATTTTTCATTCAGTATCATGATGATCAAAAAATTGGAGATAAGTATTAAGAATAAATTCCCTATTTTACCAAGTTTATTATCACAGTTTGACCATTGAACAAGTACTTCACTGATAGTTTTATTTCGTAACTTCTTTGTTCGATGGTTCTTAATTGCAATGGGTTTAACTTCAAAGATGGAGTTGGATCATAAGGGCAAAGTATTCTAGTCTAGCACATATGACACATCATTTGCATGAAATTTTTTTTTAGCAAATTTACATGGAAAATTAGATGAATTCTTAAGGTTGCTAGAAGATTTAACCAATATGCCACTTCACCAATTCTTTCAAAAATTTCAAAGGGTTTATAATATCTAGGTGCTAATTTAGTATATTTTCCAAAATTTTAAGAGAACTTCTAGCAGGTTCTCTATAGTACTTGATCTTCCACTTGGAATTCTTTCTTAAGCTAATGTTGATCTACATATCGCTTATATTTATCATGGGTAACTTGTAAATTTTGTTTAACTCTTGTGACAATATTTTCCATTATTTTCATTTCTTCTTCCTTTCATTCAATTCTTAAGGTTAGATCTGCCCAGGTTAGTGGTATATGATAGTTCCATCCATATACTACATCTAATGGTGTTCCATGTATGGAATCTTGATAATTGTTGTTATAGGAAAATTCTACCAAGTGCAAATAATTCTCCCATGTTTTTGATCTACTCCTGTTAAACCCCAAATTGGTTCAATTTTAAACAAGCATCTTTATTAAAATTCATTCATTTCAATTAATTTCATTTGATTAATGTTTATTTTAGTTTAGTTAATACAATATAAAAACATTATATATTATATTAATATGATTATATTACATAATCATATAATATAATATAATTGTATAATATAAACATTATAATAAAACATCATATAAAAACTATAAACATTAAATTATAGAATTAGGACAATAAGCCATTGGCGGTGGTGCTCGCGGCATTGGTGGCGATAGCATTAGCATTGGCAACGGTGGTGGTGGTACTGGCAGCACTGGCGATGATTTTGGTGAAGTACATTTTTAGCATCCAAGTTTGCCCCATTTGCAAGGATGATCTCATGTGCTTGCCTTCATGCTCAAAAACCTAGGGCTGCGTATTTTGTGGGCCTGCCACGCTTTTGATGCGAAGATCACTTGCCCTTCTTCACTCTTGCATGCTGCCGATGCACCCAGCACCACCAGGATAGGGAAGTAGTGATAGCAAAGGTTTGACTATTGCAATGGTAGCAAGGTTTGACTATTGTAATGGTAGCAAGGGTTTGAATGTTTGATAGGGAAGTAGTGATAGCAAAGGTTTGACTATTGCAATGGTATCGAGGGTTTGAATGTTATAGGCAGTGAGGGTTTGACTGTTGCAGGTAGCGAGGGTTTCTAGCAGTGCAGCAACGCAACGATGACAAGCAAATCAGGGCAAACATGTGGCATGGCCAGGGTAGTGATGAAAAAAGTGTAGTGTGGCTAGAGCAATGATAGTAGTACCACATAGCTAGTGCAATGGTAGGATGCAATGATGGTGAGCACAATAGTGGCAGTGGTAGGTAACGAGAATAGCAGGTGTGGTAGGATCAACGTTAGAACATGGCGATGGTGAGCGCAGTAGTGGCAGCAACACATAGCAACAACAACAAGCACATTAGCGACAATGGTAGGATGTAGCAACAATAAGCACAACAATAACAAGGAATGGAGATGGCAAGTGCACTGCAAGGGTGGTGATGACAATGAACAGGAGGCGGCATGGTGTCATGATAAACAAAGATCGCGATTTCGACGTTGTTGCTACTGTTTGTTTTCCACATTAACCAAAAGATTATGAACAAGATTTTATTTTGTCAATTAAAATATTAACATTAGTATTTACCCTATAATCATTGATTTGATATCTTATCGAACCATGATCGATTTGATTATTTTTAAACATTTGGGAGTATAAATAATACATCCCACACTATGAGAGGTAGTAATAATTACTATTTTATTATTTGCATTTTCGTTGAAAAAGGTAATAGAGAATAGGTAAAGAGAAAGAATTGATACCTAAGCAGATTCCACATCAAATTTAGATCAATTGTTCTTAAGATTTATGTTGATGATCTGTTAAGCCTTGTGAAAATTCTTGAAGCACATTAGTTAGCTATCGAAGTTACCACATTGTAAAAACAACAAGGCAAAATTGCAAAATAGGCAAAGTCTACCTTGTGATCTTGAATTATTATTTATAATTTCAATTTGAGTTAATTATTCATTTTCATTCTTAAACTTAATATTAGAAGTTAGGATGAAAATTTATGATTATACTTATGAGTGACAATCATAAGTGTGGAGTTGAATTGGATTCAATTCTAATTATTTATTATCTTGGTGATTTTTGACTTGGGCAATTTCTTCGCAAATATAACTTATGGTTTAATCACAGACAAGGTGACTTCTATACAATGAAAAAATAAATAAATTTTAAAGGTGAGGAGTGGCGAGGTATCCCTACACTCAACCATATGAAACGAGCGTAGCACGTGCGATCCGGTCGAACTCCGCAGACTAAATGCCTAAACGCCCCATGGAACACTTGGGGTTAATCATTTTTTGTCTTCCCAGACTTGTTGTTGTCATGGTGTATGGTTAAGTAAGTTTGAGGTATATGATTTTTTTGGTTTTTTCTGGTTCTATCTCCTATGGTAAAGGGTGAAGGGTTGAGAAACTAACTAACTCTAACTAAGGACCTAAGTCTAAATTAACTAGCATTAGCATTCGTTCCCACTTACCGTACACACCTTGAACTATGCAACTGTGGCTACCAAACGCTAATCATTACTGGGATCACCACACGTAACGCACGTGCTCGAAGTGGTCGTATTGAGGCACCTAACTAGCCTAAGCATGATGAGTAGTCGATTCCTTGGTTAGCCGTACACATTCGTCAATGCTTGTAACCAAGTCGTACTCATGCCATGCTAACAACAGGTAATAAAACCTATCTATGTACTAGAAGGTTTATCTGCAAAGCTCGTCTTTATTACCGTACACAACTTGCGTTTAGGTACAAAGCTGCTCGAATAAAGAACCATTCACTTGGGGACTCTTGTTGCGGGCACATGGAAAATATTCTATCTCTGGGGTGATCAATCTGCCAGAGCTTCGCTACTTCTAGCCTAGGATGGAAAATGAGGGGAGTGCCGCCTCTTATTTATAGATTTGGCGGCGGACCGCGATATCGTGTACATGATATCGCATAGGATGTAATATCGCGATGGCCTTGATATCAGGTACGCGATATCGCAGTGCATGCGATATCGCATCTCATCATACCCCCATGAGTGAATGAAAACTCTTCCTCGAGTTCCTTACAATAATATTAGGTAGGTATGGAATTATTGAGGGGAATGGAACTAATGGGATGACATGTGAACAGATCATTATTACAAGACTTGAAAAAACTAGTGTTTATGACAACAAGGGTGAATACCTTATTACAATGACATCAGGCCTTTGTTGGCAACTGAGAAAGAGATAGAGAAAGAAGTGTTGCTGCTGCCAACGCCAAGATTGTGCCTTCGTTGCCCATCTGTAAGCACATCATCGATCTTGCTCCTTGCATCACTACTTCTAGCATGACTCCACTCCAAGTATTTGCTCCAGATTTGATCTATTGTTTGCATGGTCGCCATCTGCACACATAACACAATCTTATATTAGCAAGGGCAATGGAATCCTCATGTAATTGATACCTTGCTTCGGTGTAAACTCATTTGCTAGGTTGTGGTATGGCTGATATGGATCTGGTAATATGTGACTGATGACTACCGGAGGTGTAGGGGTAGGAAGAAAATCAAGAATTTCGGGGCTAAGGGAAAATCGAAAAAAATCAGGCCCCATACCCCCATGACTAAACGCGAACCTCCAGTAGCGTTAGAATGGAGAAAGAAAAGAGGTAAGAAAGATAGATAAAAAGGGACAACTATGGCATCGATGAAGTGGATGTCAAGATGGAAATAAACAAAATAAATTAATTGCAAAATGTTAAGGGAAAGAAGCTAACTAATGCTCCAAATAGGAATGTCAGTGGGTCCTCCCCAAAGAAGGCTCATGCCCTTAATGCCCTGACAAACCCACATTCAAAGAGTTCGTAGGCCCTGGGAATGCCATATGGAACAAGAGTGAAAGTCTTAACCACAAGAATTTACCAAAAAGAAAAAAATGCATCAACCAAAATATATACAGTAATGATACAACCGACAATGAGGTGAACAATGGAGGGAAGGATGGAGAGAAGAGAAATGGAATGGAATCCCAAGAACAAGGTGGTGTACAGCCCCTTGTGTGTTTGATGATTAATGTAACTAGGCAAATCTCATTCCAACTCTAGCCTCAAACCAACCACATCCAATGACTTCACATCAACGCATTCAGTTAAACCATCCACTTGGGCAACAAGAATGCATGCTCCAAGAGTCACCACCATTCAGATGAAACAAAGGAGAGAATGAGAAGCGAGAAGGGCCTTAGTTAGAGGGAACACCTTTGGTTCCATAACCAATTCTTGTAGCCCAATTTTATTCGTCTAAGGGGTGTGCTTTGAATTCTCACTTGGTTTTTTTTTTTTTTATGTTTTGTGTTTTGATGCGTGAGAACCACACCATGCAAAGACTTCTTATTTTTATTGTCTCAGCTTCCGATAATTAGGTAACATCGTAACGGCAAGAAAACTCAAGAAGAAATATTCAAGCACCCAAGAGAATGACCAACACAAAAGCATCAAGTTCCTTTGAAGTCACACCATTTTCAATCTATGAGTCCTTCCTTAGTTTGAGAAATCCCTAGTCACCGATTCGTTAAAGTTCTTATTAAGAAGGGACCATACATTCCCAAGTCGAGAGAAACCATAGAAATTGGTGGATGGATGGATGAAGTGGTCTCATTGCCTGCCATATTAGAAGAAACATACCTTAGTATCAACATTGTGACTTAAAGGTAAAAACCAAACATTAGCAATCAATATGAAAATAGTTCATACCATTATGAAGAACGGTTATTATGGGACAAACTTACAAGGTGGATCACACATACACACACACACAAAAATGAAAAGTATAACGATGTTGTAAAACAAAAAGTAGAAAAGTTAAAGAAATTTGTAAAACAAAAAACGTTGTAAAACAAAAACATGTAAAACAAAAACTTAAAAGAAATGAGGGCCCCATATGATTAGCATAGGTGGCCGTCTCCCCCATGACTGAGTTGTAAGGGAGAGATCCGAAATAATGAGCATTTGCTCGAATTTCGTAGAAGTGCCCAACTTCTCCCAACTGATGTTCTTAGGTTGAGGGGTGGAAGTTGGCGACACTCATATTTCAATGTGTCTATGCCTTTGTTACAGGCATGGGTTTCCTCAGTTCGTTCCATGCACATTTTTCTGCTCCTTCTAGTTGTCAACCATGGGGTGTCTACTACTTCTTGTGTGGTTGCTACATACAGGCATCTTTGTTTCAATGTTTCCTGGGCACACCTGTTACATGGAGGCATTTCCTCCATGTCATCACCCAATGAATTACTGTATGTGATGCATGGAACTTTCCTCTTCTCAATCTTTCCACATATGTTTATCTTAGAGATTTCCAAGGAAAGATCGCAGATCTTAAGAAATGCGTCTATTGTACTCAGCCATGTCCTTCCCATTATAATCGGGAAGTCCCGTTCATTGTTGTTCACATCAATCACCAGAAAATCAACTGGGTAAGACCAACCACACACAGTGGTAATGATGTCCTCCACCAATCCCAAGGGAATGGTGATGGACTGGTCTGCTAACTCTAGTTGAATGTTGCTCTTCTTGAGTTGGGGCAGGTTCCAGGCATGATACATCTCTCGTGAAATTAAGTTGACTTTGAAACCTGAGTCAAGAAGAGCCCTATGTGGTTTATTTTTGGCGATCTACAAATAGATTAAGGGACTCCTAGGGTCAGCTAGTTTCCTGGAAAGGTGGCCTACCTTGATCCAATTGGTTACAGTATGCATTAACATAACCGTATGCATTACGCTCTCTTGGACTGAAGGGTGCTCCGAAGTGTTAGATGGTGGAGGAGTGTACATGGCCTCAACCACTTGTTTTTGCGAGAGTTTGTCTGGGCTTTTTGTTCTGAAGTAAGGTCTTCTCTTTTTACAGTTGTCAAACCAACAGCAGGTTGGATATTTACAGCTCTCGCAGCGTGACATTGCTGCGGTTGAGGAGGAAGTTCCCCTTGCATTGTTGGAGCAGGAGGTGTTATGGGAACTACTTATGGTGGAAGAGGTGCTGATGGATTAGGAGGATGGAATGAGTGTGAGATGTCTCCCGGAGGAGAAGGAGTCCTTCTGAAGTACCCCCGACCTTAGTAGTGATGGTTGGGGGTTACATGACCCATAGAGTCACTTGGAGAAATCAGCTGCTGCACATAGTGATGGTTGGGGGCTGCCGGTAAGGGTATTGTTGTGTTGGCGGTGGCATCCCTCATGACAATGGGTATTGCCACTGCTGATGCTGTCCGATGGGCTATGGTGGAGTTTCACTTGGATAATATGTTATGGGTTGGTGGAACTGCCTTGGGTTACCTGATGGATAAGGTAACCTGTAGGGTGTTTGCCGTTGGTTGAGTCTTGGATTAAGCGCATACACCCCAGACTCCTGTAGATGTGAGATGATAGGGCAACATCCCTTAGGATGGTCATAATGGTAGATCTCACATCCACTTTCATTGTCTGAATTAGGATCCTCAGCCACATCAGAGTTAGTAATTTTTCCCTTACCCTTGTTATGTG
>MNCI01004590.1:0-29403 GCA_015680685.1 Gnetum montanum
AGTGATTAATTTAAAGAATATTCTTAACTTTATTTTGCATCAAACACAAGTGATGAGTGGCGAGGTACCCCTACACTCAACCATACGNTGGAAGGATGCGATATCGCGTACGCAATATCGCGGGGGATGCGATATCGCGTTGGACGCGATATCGCGGCCGACGCAGACCGCGTCTTATCAGCAAGGCTTTTCCAAAGCACATTGTCTATGCTAGTATCTTAGTTCTTGTAAGTATATGATACCTAAAAAAAACCTTCTCCTTTCAGGTTTTAGTGGAAAAAAGGGATGGGGTATGCTTAGCTCTAATAGTACACTGATGAGTTGAATCATTAGACCTATGTTTATTGGTATCTCTTCAAGATAGGTTGTTTTTTCAATGAAGAGTGAACAAAGAGGTTTGCATGATCTTAATGGCATGTTGACAAAAACTTCCAACACCTACACCACTACACTTAGTTAGTACTTATTTTTCATTGTCATGGATGGATTAACAAAGGAAATACAACATGAAATCGCTTAGTCTATGCTTTTTGCAAATGATATTGTGTCAGTGAATACAACTCCAAAAAATATTGCTTCTAAAATGGAGAAGTGAAGACATACTATAGAATCAAAAGGCTTAAAAATTAGTACAATGAACATAAACTATATGGAATGCATTTTCAATAATAGCATAAACAATGACAAAATAGAAGTAATAATTCAAGGTTAAAATGTCCCTCACTACAAATAGTTTTTCTTCTTAGGTTAAATGCTTTAATCATATAGTGAAATTAATAAAGATATAAGATTTAGGATTGAGCCAAGATGATCAAAACAGAGATAGGTTAGTGATGTTCTATGTGATAAAAGAATTCTAATAAAATTAAAGGAAAAATTTTATAGAATAGTAATTAGGTCTACTATTTAATTTGATGTTAAATGTTGGATAGTACAAAAGAGGCATTAATAACAAATGAATATGGTAGAATTAAGAATGCTTAAATGGACATTGAATGTTACCAAACTAGATAAACTATACAATGAAAATATTTGAGAAAGACTTGGAGTGGCTTGTGTTTCAGATAAGTTATAAGAATGATGTCCTAAATGGTTTGGACATGTGCAAAGAAGATTTGACAACAAGCCTATAAAAAAAGATTACTACATCACTATTTTAGGAAAGCTACCAAAAAGAAGATCAAAATTATATGGAAAAAATGATTGAAGTTAATTTGAAAAAAATTACAAATAAATAAAAATTTATATCTTCATAGGGATGAATGGTAAAAAAGAACTTATGTCAGTGATCCTATTGTGTTGGTACAAGGCTAGGATGATGATGATGATTTTGGAATATATTTGTGTAACATGAAATTGAGAAAGAAAGAAGTGGATTAAGTATATGTATTATTATGTTTTCTCTTCATGTTAGCATTATTGGGAATAGCAATGTTAACATTAATAATTAATAAAGCCAATATTAATCATTAGAAAATAAATTTATATCTAGAATGAATTTTTGAAAACTAAATATACAAGAATATGGATTTAAATGACTCTATAAAATTGAAAATAACCTATCTTTATTACATTACCGTCTACCATCTTTATAGTTGATTTTGATCATGTAGGTGAGTTCATTTTGTATAATATACTAAAATTTAATAGAAACAAAATAAATTTGTGTGTTAATATTCAATTAAGCATAGTTTGTACCATCCAATAATGGAACATCTCATTGTACATTTAGTAGCATTGATGTAGCATTTCTTCAATGTTACTTTAGGTTATTACATTTTACTAAAGAGTACCAACATGGTTTATGCTTATTAGGATCATTATGAACCTTTTTACATGGGCCATGAATAGAGTGAATGTGACTTTTTGCAAATTTTTAATGGAACTATGAAATTATACAACATTTAAAAAATTTTTAATGCAAGTACATGATTATACAATGTACAAGAGAAAAATTGTGAACTATGATCTAGTGTTAAAGAGAAACGTAAAAAGAATAAAACATATTTCTAAATGTAGTATTCCCTTTAGTATAGTGTCAAGGGAATATTTGTTCATTAGTCTAAAGACTTATTTATGGTTTATTAAAATTGTACATGGCAAAGTTACAAGAATATCATGGTTAATATGCAACACCTCTTAACGTAATATAGGCTAGTAGGATATTATGTAAACTAAAATGCATGGAAAAATAAAATGTACTATGAAATAACATACTAAAAATAAGTAATTAGCATAAGGAAGTGAAAATATAGTACTTCGTATTGAAGGCTAACATGAGTTAGATGAATAGAATGTAATGATTGCAGTTGAAGTACTTGGGTGATGGAAATCAAGATGGTACTAAGTAGTGAAAGTGAAAAAAGTGGATTCACTTGGAATAAGGAATAAATTGACAGTAAGGGTAGAACTATAGTAGTAAAGCTGTTCCTCATGATTATGGCTTCTTTCACTATTGTTAGTACCTACTTGGATGATATCCTTCCTTAAGATACAGAAGTCTTTTTAGTGTTTACTTCTTCACAAATTTGGAATTGAATATATACATTATGATTTATTAGGCTATTGTGACCATCTATGACATAATTTAGCAAGCATCTCTTTCATATTCATATTGATAGTATTCTCATCCATCATTATCTATGTTTACTACTAGCCTACCTTCCATTTTCCCTTATTTTTTTACTTATTTTATTTACTACCTTTAATTATTACCCTTATTTGTTTCTTCCTCTATTTAATGAGCTTTATTGTTCTAATGATATTCTCATTTATGTTATCCTACATCTTATCCATTTTGATACTAATTCAAACATAAATTTTGGATAGATAATTTTTTCTATTGAATCAGCTACAATGTGGTATGTCTTGTATAGTTCACATAGTCTTGCTTTCTACTTCTTGATGGATGGGTCCATGTTATATTCTGCTACATTCTTTTCTTTTAATTTTTTTTCTTCTTAGGTAACCTATTCAATGAGCCCTTAAATTTGACTAGCTCTAAGATCTCTTAATCTACCTTTGTAAATTCATCCAACATTTTACAAGTCCTATTTCTTAATTAATCAATAATACATCTTAACTATTTATTCTATATAAAACCATATCCCAAGCATTGATGTAGGAAAATGTAATATTTATCGAATGTAGAATATACTGATTCATATTGATCCTATTTTTAGCCTTAGTTGTACTTGTGAAGATTGGAGAATCTAAAATACATTTGGTATGTTTCAATGAAGGATTCTAACATCTAATTCTATTACTTGTTGAAGTATGGTTCCAATGATTTGTGCTAATTTTTCATTTCTTTGGTAAATGTTCTTGAAAAAAACCTGAATTTTCATAATTTATTTTTAATGTTTTGTAAGTCATACACATCATGAAATGCTTGAAGGTGATTATGTGGATCTTCATAATGCCCACTTGCAAAACAAAGCATGTTGTTCATATCCAATATCTAGAATGCATTTCCTTTGATTTTAATATGGGATATTGATGAATGATGAGCATGTCTAATACCTTTCCATATAATTGGCAAGCATCATGATAGACCATAGCATAAATCATGAATGAACTAGTATTATTATTTAGCTAACTAGGTACTTGTGAGTCATTATTTTTCAACCTAAGCTCATAATGACACTTTAATACATTTGGGTAATCCTAAATGAGGCATATGATCAATGATATTGTTACAACCATATGTTAATCTATGTAAAATGAGAAATATATTTAATTATCTAATTAACTAATAGTAATAAGTGAATTATAACTAGCCTAATGTAATAATGTCTATCTCTAACTCACCATCATGTTCCCAAACATGCACATTAATTACTAAGTTACTAAGCTATATTATTGTGAGGCATACCAAGTATCACATCCTCAAAATTGTACTTAAGAAAATAATTAAAATTAACTATCCATGAAGCATGTAAAGAATAAAATTATTCACTAAAAATTTTTTAGGTAACTGATGAGTCATCATTTGGGTGACCACGATATTACCTATGCGATATTGCATGCCCAGTCGCGATGTTGCATACACGATATCACAGTCTATCTCCTCATCTATAAATAAGAGGTAGACAGATGAGTTTTGACATCTAGTTTTTAGTCTCTTAGCCAAAATCTTGTAGTTTTTCCTTCTTAGAGGTAGAATTATTTTCCAGTGTATGCCCACAGTGTGGTGATTGTAATTGTACGACATCCTTTATTCGAGTGTGACGTACTTGGACATGCACATGACCAACAATAAAGATCGAGATTACTTCATCATTGTAGCATTTACTTAGTTTAATTAATTATTATGTACTACTTTCTTAGTTAATCTCTTCTCACCCTTATCTCATGTTAAAACACGGAATGAGTATGGCTTGATTACGAGAATTTAAGTGTGACTACTTGGTAACCTAGGAGCGTACCTAGGATCTACACTTGGTAATCCCAATGGTAGTTGTGCATGAAGTCCAAGATGAATATAAATAATCAAGGAACGGATGCTCATCGCACTTAGGCTAGTTTAGATTCTCTCAACCCTTCTCTCCTAGCTTAGTTAATATTACTTTCCATTGCCTTCAGGAGTAGCATTAGATTTGAAAATCCATCATACACCTCACTCTAGACTAAACCATACGTCACAAAGATAATACTAGTCTAGGTGAGAAGATAGCAAACTGTGACCTAAGGCTTACTATCTAGATGCCACAACTAGTCCATCTGTGGAGTTTAACCAGATCGCACGTGTAATGCTCGTATTCGTATGGTTGAGTGTAGGGGTACCTTGCCACTCATCATTGGCACCATTGCCAAGGATGGTGCTAGCTATCTAGATTAGTTATATCATAAAAGGTCATTATAAAGGACTTAACGATATATCTTTTGGAAAGAAATAATTATTAAAAGTCACACGTAATTTCACACACAACTTCACAACCATGCCTCTCCTACAAGACTATAACAATGCCACACTTAGTGAGGAAGTTCATTGGAGAACCAAAGAACTATATGACGATGAAGATTGGAGTACACAACCTGAAGTGGGGGTTTCTTATAAACATGAATGAAAGCAACATCATCCCAACACACAAAATCATAACTTACCCGATGACGATGAACCCCTACTAGCCACTACAAGCTTAACGCAGATACAAGAGGCTATTCAAATCTCTCGTAGGCATCGTAATGAGAGTCATCTACCCAGGCTCGATTTAAACAACTTTTCTAATTTCTCAGGAGGCTATGACTTAGACCCATATCAACAATTACAAGCCTCCTATGATGCTTGCACATGGAATAACAATGATAATGGGTGGAAGAAACTTAAGCTCTTTCCTATGACACTCATTGGCCAAGCAAAAGTATGGTATAGATTGTTAAAAAAAAATTCAATACAACCTTGATCAACGATGGTAGAAGTCTTTAACGAAAAATATCAAACCTACGCAAGAGTATCAACCTTGAGGAAACAAATCCAAAAGTGGAAACAAGAATAACATGAACCCTTGGACATGGCCTTAGAAAGATATTACGCATTGTTAAACAACTGTCCAGGCCATGGGTTTTTCGAGGAAAGGCTAATGTACCATATTATTGATGGGCTTCATGATGAAACAAGAGAGACCTTAGGAAAGTGTGCCCAAGGTCAACTATACGAACTACCAAACCATCAAATCCAAGAGCTTATTAAGTAGGTAGCAAAAGAAGAAGGAGAATTGGCTAGATGGGAGAGTGTTGAAAAACATCCATGGGACTAAAGTCTTAACTTAACAAAGGTCCATGATCATAAAAAGGAGAAATCAACCTATCACAAGGAGAAAGAACCATCTTTGCTAGTACAACAATCACTAGAAGAAGCCAAGGAAAAGATCAATAAGATGTTGGAATGGATGTATAAAAAGTGTGGAGAATATATTGATATCATTGAAGATAGAGTTTTGACAACCCAAGAAGTAGGACAAACCATTAGACAATCGGAAAGAAGGGATAAGGAAAATAAGCGCTCAACTGCTGATCATACATATAAATGCAACATATGCCTGTACGATCATCCCAAGGGACAATGCCCAATATTGTTACATTTACATGAGCATTGGGGAAATATGTTACATCCAGAGTTCATATAGAGACACTGTGTTTGATCCCAGTGGCAACAATCCTAGTCATGGGGGAGACCACCACTAAACTGAAGACATCCTTCTTATCATCTAAATCCAAATGCTTATCTAGTTCAACATCCTGCTTCCCCAACTAGGCCAATGCACTTTATCTCACCACAGTACCATTCTCCTTAGTACTATCAGCCCATGCCTTCAACACAACCACCACCTTGTGCACCTTATGCTCCTCCTAACTTTCAACATTCTCATCCATTCCCTCCTTATACATCACCACCAACTATTCCTAAGGTGCTTGCACCACCACAACAACCTATGAATGTCACTTGTGTTGCTACTACCAACAGCAATGGGAGGCCTCCTCAACATCAAAAGTGTCCCTTCTTTAAACATGACTGTAGGAAGGAACAACATAATTCCAAGGCCACTACATCCTCCAACTCATCACAAATCCAACACTTTGGTGCACCCTTATCTTCAAACCCAACACCTCATGTAACTTCATCATGGCCACCAACTCACGCTCCAAAAATAGTATGACCCAATGAACACAAGAAGGGAGAGTGACAACCCGATCCTTGCATACCATCTACTGGTCCCAAACATCATAGTGGGTCAACTCGTTATCTGGGAACTACATCGTATAAAGTGTCCCACTATGCTCATTATAATCAAGTGTGTGAACCCCAATGGGGTAAGTATGGCCAAGTCCCAATACTTCCAACATGCAAGGATCCTCATCTTCCATTTATTAATCCTTGCCATCCTCAACCATTTAGTTATGGGGGATATCCCCCATTCTAATAACAAGTAGGATTAATAATCACTTTTTATTTTCTTTAATTTTACAACTTTTTGTTTTCCAGTTTTTCATTTTTCAATTTCTTGTTTTATCCTTTTATCTTTTTGGTATTTTTATCTTTTTGTAAGTAATCTAATCTACGAATAAAACACTTGTGGATTGTTGGTTGAGGTGTGTTCTATGTTATCAAGTGTTGAGTGATCAATTATTTGGATAGTGAGCCCATTACACCCACTCATCAACTCTACAAATAAGAGGTTTTGTTTGAGGGTACAGTGATATTCTTGAAATTCTTGAAACTTAAAATTAATTTTGTGTTTATTGTACCTAGAATGAAGAAGGATGGACCAAGAGGGAATGATTAGGGTGTGACATCAAGGGGATTTGTGGATTCTCTTTGGTGACCTTTGTGGGAGTTATCATGCAATGTGGTCGTACTAAGATCCTTGTAGATATAATGACAATGGGAGTAAGAGTAATCAAATGGGCACTCAAAAAATCCAACGCTGCTCTAGGGGATCCCACTAGAAAGACATGCACCCATGCCTAAAGGTTGGTGGCTTCTCTGGATTCAGTATTCAAAAGAGAGAGAGAGAGAGAGAAAGAAAGAGAAAAAGAAAAACAAAGTGCCACAAAACAAAACTTACTCCTCCCTTAAACAAAATGCCAAGTGATCGTACACCTTGTTGTTATGGTACTCTCATAGTTTCTCATCATGGGATGAAACAATGCGATGTCACTAATTAGAAGGATGGACTTGGTCCTAATCTTGGAACAACGGGTTAATGACACATTAACCATGCTTTACATGCAGGATTCACTATCCCTTGGGTCAATTACCTCATGTCCCAATCTCTACAATCCCTTCTATACTTCGTCTCATATCACTGTTCGTGTAATTGTAGCTCATGTCATGTGTAAGATGGAATTCTTACCTCATTCTAGTGTTATTTACATGTGTGTGTTTTATGGAGTTAGTGCGGAGTACATTTAACCCTTCTAGTACCCACAGACACTTCAAGTGTGGTTACACAAGGGCATTATAGGTTGGAACCTACTTTGGGGAGGATCCACTTGTGTAATCTTTTGTAATCTTCACTTATGATATAGCTCACACACACCATTTCTCACCCTCAGCTTATTTTTCATAACATTCTTTCCTTACTATTACCCCTCTAAATTTCAAATGTTCCATGAACCATCACATAACCTTTTTCTTACCACCCAAGGTTTTATTGATAAAATCTACACCATCATTATTAATTATGCCTTTTGAATTAATGGAATTACCCCAGAACTCCTTCATAATAGCCCAATGTCCTAATTTCCATAGTTGATTTCAAGAAAATCCTTTAAAAATTTGGTATTATTGTTTTGCCTCGTGTCACTAGGGCCATGATATCACGTACATGATATCGCAGCCGACATCATGTGCACAATGTATCGTACGCGATATCATGTCACCGCAACCTATAAATAGGTGACACCCCCCATAACACTTAGCATCATTTTTTCCATTCACACAAGGGAGTTTTTGAATTTTTTCTCTACGACTTGTGATTAGGAAACCCTTGCTTTTCTCACTATATCTCGCTTACTGGTACTCTGATTTTAATTTTGTTTGAACCCAGAGTGTTAAGCTTAGTCATGGGAGAGGGAAATCTACTGAAAAGCACCTAAATTTTTTGGAATTTATCATCACCCAAAGGACATCATTTAGGGTAATTAACTATAACACTTAGAATAATTATGCCTAAAAATCATTTAATCCCTAGGTATACCGTGAAACTAAAATGGGAAACCACCTAAGTCACAGGACTCATTATTACAATCTTTCGAGCAAAATCACACAGAGATAAAATAAGATCATTAATTAAGGAAAGCAGTAAGGTATAACTTAACTTCAAAAACAACCTTACTAACACTTGGCCCCATGTGATTGCAGATGGCCCCGAAACATGGACAACAAGAAGGTCCTACTCAAGGTGGAAGCAAACGATCTCGAAGAGGTGGAAGACAAGATCCTACTAGACAACATGTAGAACAGGAGGAAAAATCATTCAACATTCATCAAGCAGATCCTCCTACCGTATGGTCCATGCAGGCAGAAGGAGGAGCTGCTGCAGTGCTTGAACAAGGAGAACATCTCACATTACCCCAAGATTATGTTCAGGCCATCCATGAAAAATCCACATTCGCTACGGTGATTATGGAATTAAACTTCAAATTGTTTGTAGAGTTTGCTCCTGAGGCCATTAGGGATCACCTCAAAGGATCCCCATTATGGCCTATCCTCTCTGAAATCCGTGCCTGGTACCTAGGGGAGATGTACTAGTTCTAGCACAATAGGGAGCAAGGCACCACTGTCAATATTTGTGGTGTGACAATTGATTTCTCTGTGTAGGCCATTTTAGAAGTGTTAAGCCTTCTAAATACAGGGCCCAAAGTTGCTCAATTATCCACCTGTTCAGACCCCAATGTGTGATAGGATTGGTTGGAAAGGGCTTATGGCAAAGATAAAACATTTGGTGAGCTGACAACGGAAGATAGGATTTACTTTAAAATTGGAACATATCACCTCTTCCCCATGAAGGGCCTAAAGAGAATATCAACGTATGTGGAAAGAGGATGTGTAGTGCTAATGGGAAAGGTTAACGCTAACATACCCCATCTATATTTAACGGAGATCCTGAGGTGATTCAAGGAATGAAAGATAGGGAAGATGGCTCTACCTTTCCCTTGTCTTATTAGAAAGCTTTGCTGACATGCTAGTATTCGAGGGTACACCAATGATGTCCTCTGAAAAGCCCAGACTACTTCATATGCTGAATTGCTAAAGGCACTAGCTTTAAGAAAAAGCACTGGCAAAGAGCTGGGACCAGAACAAGAAGAAGAACAGATGCCTGGACCAACTGTAACTCAACTTGTAGGACCCAGCCAACCTCAAAGTACAGGCCCCAGCCAACAACAAGAAGTAGGGCCTAGCATAGGCCAAGATCAACCACCACTACCACAAGACTACATACCATCAATGAGCCATCTCAGGGCCATCGTTAAGATGGTTAGTTGGGGAAGTTGTGATGACACAAACCTCTTCCGCATCATCGATGATGCCATTCAGCCCACTATTTTTGTAGATCGCACAAGGGGTGATGTCTTGTATTTTTATTTTTTAGTTTTAGTGATAGTGTGAATTCCTACAGTGTGGTATTAAGTAGTTGATGAGAGTCTTTATTTGAGTAAATTTTATAGGTCTACACAGCTCCCAAGACATCGCATCGATGATGATGTAGGATGAGCTACAATATCATAAGTACAATATTTTTGATACAGTATCATATATACAATATCACATTGGCTAAAAAATGGATATTTTCATACCCCCATGACTAATTGGAAACTCATCATCAAGTTAAAACAAAATGAGGATAGAGTCCCTTACAGAATTGGGAGGTAGAATTTTAACTTAACATGACTTCACTATTTACATGAATTTGAATACCACATTGGTGGTTTTTACAAAAATTGGACATAGCTAAAAATTGACAAAACAAAAAAATAATAAAAAATTAAAGTAGTGTGATGTAGCCTTAAGTTCCTAGTGGTGAAGGCTCCTCCATCAACTTCTTCCCCATATTGTCAAGCTTCTAAAATTGGTATCTATTTAAGAGCATTTGAAGCTTCTCCTCTTTCGTCTTTGATCATGTACTATCCATGTTAACTATGCAATGTTTGATGGAGTTGGTACATCCCACAGGCATGGTAGTTATAGGAACATTTTGTTTACTTTAATGTACCACACCATAAACTTTCTTTTCTTTTCTTCAAATTCTTTAGCTACCTTTTTGAGTTCTTGGTAGCTAGACATTATGCATGCTAAATTTACTACAACATCTTTTTACCTTGGTAACTTTCCTTCATATCTTCAAGTTCTGATTTGCTACATGTAATTTATTCAAAGCATCTTTTCTATCAACAAACTACTTCTCATACATTATGTACACAATTTCTATTTATTCCTCAAGATCATTCCTAGGTTAGCTTGTTGTTAATATGGCTAAGTTAGCATATCAAAGATTTGCTAACCCCATGTATTTTGTAAGATCTTCAATTTGCTAGTCTTTGATTTTAATGTTGGCCTAGTGGACGTGGGCTAAACTATCTAAGATGGACTCCTAGTATAAAGTTTGAGTAGTGATGGAACTAATTTTTTCCTTTTCCATATGGATTTCTTTCCCATTTATTTTCTTATACATCCTAACTTTCCCATGAAGTGCTTCTTAAGTTTTTCATGCCACTTGGTGTCATTTTTCCATGCACTTATTTCAATAGTTGAATTTTGCTTGATAGCATGTACTTCTTCCATTGATAAGATCCTATTCTCTTAGGTCATTCTGCTCATGTCTTGGTTAACACACATGAGTTGTTCTCTCAACTATTGAATGGTTTCCTCAAGAATGCTCTTTTGTTTTTCAACATCTATCAACTTTGTATTATTGACAATGAGCTTTCTATTTTCTTCCTCTAAAGTAGTGAGAGCTTTGGCATGTGCGTATGTATAAGCTTTAAAAACTGATGCATTCCACACTACCTTCTCTCTTTCAATCTCCACTTGGATATTATGAGAAATGAGCTACCTCACTTGATCAATTCTATACTCCTTGTGTTGGTCTAGGGCTACAAATAATGTAGGATCCCTTAATTCTACTATGAGAGCTACCAATTTATCTTAGAGTATTTGTAGTGCATTCTTAGCATGTTCCACCATTTTTTTCCACCATCACCAGCCTTCCTTTTGTGGCTATCAAGTTATAGTGTATTGTAGTGATATCATTAGGGATATTAAAAAGATTTTGCATGACTTGGTCCATCTATAGTAGTTTGTCTAGGATGTCTTCATCTTTGGCTGGAGTCATTGAGGTACTGGCTAGCATTTGAGCATCTTTAGCTCCAGAGATATCAATCAATGGAACAACAAGAACATTAAAGGATTTTTGATATGATCAGCTATTACTTTGGTTACTCCTACTATATTCTAGTGTTGCATGACCATAACTGTTATACCTTCACCAATTTCTAACATTACTTGGAATTATGTAGCATTCCTTGAAATTTGTTGTGTCCGGTCTTCCTCTCCTCCTGTATTTAATGATACCTACCCACTATTACTATTTGCAAAAACTGTGGACCCTACCAAATTCTCCCTTATGAAAAATTAGCCCATTCATGGAGTTTGCTCCAAAAGCTCTAAGAAGTCTATAATGAAACTATTGACTATTTTTTATGGAAACAATGAATCAATTGGATGATTTGGAAGACATAAAGATTATTCTAAAGGGTTATGGATCATAGATGATGCTTGAAGTTAAAATATTTGGTATTCAAAAGTTATAAGGAAGGAATCTTGGGTAATAAAAGTTTATTGAGTGTAGATGGGATGGATTGAAGATTCTTAGTACATGGATGCATTATAAAACTTTGTGGGAAGTATTTTTTTTTTGAATACTAAAGTGTTTGGAAGGCATAAGATGATGTGGAATTACTTGTCAAATATGAGGTACAAGAGTTATACAAGTGAGTCCTTTATAACCATGCCTAAAAGTATCTATAGGCACTTAAGGAGTTGAATGTAAGACATACCTGTCTAGCAAAACATACATGTTAATATCATCAGATTGAGGAAATAACACTATATTATAAAAAACCATAAAGTTATGATTAAATATACTAGTGAGATGAAATGGAATGTAGAAGGGATTGCAGAAATTTGGACATGAGGTGTCTTACCATAGGCATAATGAATCCTTGTGTGTGATGCATGGTTACAGTAATCATTAGCCTTTCTGTTTGAGATTCAAACCAAGTCCATACCACTTTCTAGTGACATCACATTGTATCATCCTTAAAATTAACAATCACAAGACTACCATTATTGCAAGGAGTATTACCACTTGGTGATGTAGTTCAAGAAAGGAGTTTATTAAAAGCATACTTTTTTATTTTTTAGATTTCCTAGAAGCCACCTACCATTAGGCATGGGTAACATGTCTTTCTAGTGGGATCCCCAGAACTTTTATTCTATACTTATTTTTATTGTGTCAACCTTACCATAGGACTACCTTCAGGCATGGGTAACATGTCTTTCTAATGACATGGTAAGGCAACACTTATTGTACTCTTACTTCCATTTTTTGTTAGAACCTAAGAAAATAATAAATCCTTATCAATAGGATAAAAATCATAGTAGTAGGCCTAGAGAATTCACAAGTCCCCTAATGACATGTCCTTTTCATTCCACTTGGTTCTTCACTCTTTTATCTAGGCATAATGTTCATAAGTTTATTTTAGTTTTATTATAAAAAGAATATCATTATGGCCATGGTAAGAACCTCTTATTATTGGAAATGAGTGGATGGATGACTTGGTCTCACTGTATATAGAATCAATCCTTCATGATATGATAATATAAGGCAATCTTCACCTTATTAGGACTACATCTTCCTTTATTCCTTGCACTTTATTGGAAAAATCAACAAAAATATATAGAAAATGAATAATGAAAGTCATAGAAAAAAATGGAAAAATAAAGAGAGAATTTGAAAATTATTGAAGAATATAAATTGATGAAGAAATGAGAAAGTATAAAAGAATAGAAAAGATATCAAAAAATGTAAAAACTGGTAAGAAATGTAAAAAAGTATAACAAAAAATTATAAACTGAAAAATTAGAGAACAAACAAGTTGAAAAGAACTTATCAATTCCTAATTCAAGATAGGGAATCTCCCCCACAACTAAACTCATGGACAAGTATTCGGAAAATAAATCCTAGATTCCCTAGATCATACAATCTAGGTTTCTTATTTATCATCCTTAGTGATTTAGATTTTCGTTTATTATTGTCTAGCAAAACATACATGTTAATATCATCAGATTGAGGAAATAACACTATATTATAAAAAACCATAAAGTNTTATTAGACTTAATGATCTTTCTATTTTAGAAGGCCCATTTATACTTGTTCAACCTTAAATTTAAATTTTATGTCCTCATTTCCATTATTTGTTGGTGTATGATTACGGTTTAGGATTTCCTTTTGTGAGTTCTCAATTTGGATCATTTTCTTAGGATATGAGTTAATAAGTAGATCAGATGTTTCCATGCATGTCTTGGATAGTTTTATGTTCTTAATTTTTGGTTTAGTAGCCTCTGTTTCTTTTTATTCACACACTTGTTTCTCACATCTGTTATGGCCTGGTATAATGACTATGTTGACATTATGAAGTTCTGGTCAACAATTGCACCCTTCATTATCATCAGTAATGCATGGAATTATTTGCATATGTATGGCTCCTTGTGTATCTTCCTTAGAGGTTTCCATAGATAAATCTCTCATTTCTAAATTAGCATCAATTGTGCTAAGTGATGCTCTTCCCATAATGATAGTAAATTTCTTCTTACTATTCTTCACATCAATCACTAAGAAATCTACTAGATAGGACCACCCATTGATAGTGGTCAACACATCTTCTATCTATCCCAAAGGAATGGTGATAGATTAATCTACTAGCTCTAACCTTATGTTGCACTTCTTCAAGGGAGGTAGGTTCCATGCCTTGTCTATTTCTTGAGAAATCAATTTTACTCTAGAACCTAAGTCAAGTAAAGCCTTGCATGTTGAATTTTCAACAATTTGTAGATAAAGCAGAGGAATTCCTGGGTCAATTCTTTTCTTAGGAAGGGTTCCTACCTTAATCTAGTCTAATATTATTTTGGTTAACATAATAGTCACAAAATTTTGAGTTAATTGTTGTAGAAGCAAAATGTTTGTAGAAGGATCTTTCAGACAAGAAACTTGTTTGGATGGAATCCTTGCCCGACCAGCCTTTTCTAGACTTTCCTTGAAGAATGGATGTTTCTAAGATTATTTTTTAATGTTAATTATGTAAACCTTTATCCATATATTCACTACCCTAGAAGCACTTTTTTTGTTGTGGTTGTGATGGTAGCTCCCCTTGCATGACTAGGTAGTACTATTGGTAAACAATTAGAAGGTTGGTTCGATGGACCAGCTACTAGTTGATGTGCATATAGATTAGGATCCATCCTTGGAGTTGTAGGTCTATAATATTTAGGTGGATAATAATGTGAATAAGTGTAAATTGAAGCATTCCATGAAGAGATTGGACATTATACATAATATTCATAAGGCTCTAGTTGTCTATATGGATATTGTTGCCTTAGCAGTGGCATTGCTCCTATGGTTAAGGGTAGGCTCTACTTGGGTAGTAAGTTGGCTAGAAGTGTTGCCTAAGATTTCCTTAAGGACAAGGTAACTATATTGACATCTACTTTTTGACAAATCTTGGATTGAGTGCATAAGTTCCATACTCATGCAAGTGGTTCATAATAGGGAAACATCACTTAGGATGTTCATACTAGCACAACTTGCATCCTTCCTCATCTTCTGAACTAGAGTCAGTACACTCCTCAATTGTAGCAACTTTTCCTTTCTACTTACATCTTTCCCATCCACAATTGTACCAAATTTTCCTTTCTACTTACATCCTTCCTATCCATGATCTCTTCTATTCTTCTTATCTTTGCCTTTGTTAAATGCTTGCTTAGTTGTTTCTTCTACTATGTTGAGGGTTGTGTCAAAATTTTTATCCATCAAGTCCCACATCTTCTCTACCTTTGTTTCTTTACAACTAATAGATTTCTAAATTCATAGATTTTTTTTGAATCACTTATTTCAAGGTTTCATCTTCCTACTTGTTGCACATTTGAACATCTTACTTTTTAATTGATGAATCTTGGTTATACTTTTCAACTAATTCTTTCTTCTTTAACTCTTCTTCCTTTTTTTTTCTACTTGCTCTATTAAAGTTTGAATCCAATGGATGATCATATTTGTAGTCTTCAATGGGCATAAACCCCAAGGATTTCTCTACTTTTATTCCTTAACCCATTAATGATGTGCCTAAGTTTTTCCCTTTTCAAGAATCCATGGCTTAGGCATATGTGTAGAAGAGAGTAGTATCTATCCATTACTACATCAAGGGATTTGTGTTCCTTGCTTCCATCCCTATATTTACTTTCTAAGGTTAGACACTCTTAAGTAAGTTTGATATTTTTCATTAAAAAGATTAAGCATGGTACTTCATCTTCTAATTATATCTGGTTCCAATCATCTATACCAATTCTTTGCCTCTTTGATGAGTGTCCCTAAAAACAACTTGAGCTTTTACCAATCACTTTCAATTTTTTGGAGCATAGACATCATGGAATTCTTGAAGGTAATGTTGTAGATATGTGTTATATCCTCCTTCAAATTTAGGAATATTATTCATATCTAATCACTTGATGTAACTATCCCTTACATGCCTAGTTGGAATATATACTACTTTCGTGATATTGATCATACTTTGAGTGTCTAGTAGGGGTCCTTTAAAGCTATTAGGTTTGTGATCTCTTTTATAGCAGTAACCCCTTCGATGCTCATAACACTCCCTATCCTCATACCTATTTCTATTCCTTCATCAGTCATAATCATTCTCTTCATCATTAGGATACCTTCTTCTGTAATCCTCTCTCTCATAATCTCTTCATCTCTTTCTATCATGATCTATTGATCTACACTCTTTCCTACCAAACTCCACAAATGAATGTGAAGAGGAAGATGAATTAATTAGAGAATGGTGTTGATTGGTTCTCTTTCAATGACTTTATGATTCATCCTCTTTTGGTTCTACAAAATCTCTAGGCTCTGAGGTTCATCTATGTCTAAAGTCTCTTACATTTTTTCCAAGGTCCTCTACCAGATTTGGCTTTAGCTTTATGTTGACTAGATCTTCAATATGTATTATTGATGTGTGGAAGTGAGATCCATGAGTTTGATAAAACTTTTCATCTTGGAGCAATGCATATTTTATTTCTTCTAGGATAACTGATGAGCAGCAAGGTACCCCTATGCCCAACCATACGAATACAAGCGTTCATGCATGATCCGATTGAACTCCAAGGATTAAGTGCTTATGCGCTTACACAGAAGAAGGATGGGTTATGCAATCATTTTCTTCCCAAGCTTGTAAGGCAAAATTGTATGGTTAAGTAAACTTGAGGTATATAATTTTTATGCCTTTTTATGTTTTATGTTCCTAGTGCTTAAAGTGGAGAAATGAAATAATTTAATAACTAATTTGATTTAACTAGTTAACTATTCTCTAACTAGTCCTAACACTAGCATCCATTCCCACTTGCCGAATACATTTTGAACTAGTGTAACACTACCAGGATTACCAAACACTAATCATTACTAGGTTACTAAGTGTTCCACGTATGCTCGAAGTGGTTGTACTGATTGTGCTAATTCATTGACAATTAACGAGTTAATAGAAATAACATTAATTAACTAATGAAAGTAGAAAATAATAGTAAATAAAATTTAAGTGAAATAATTAAGCTATTCTAAATGTTGCAAGGTTTATCATAAAGTTCATCTTTATTTTTGGTCACAAGATGTGCTCAAGTACACAATGCTCGAATAAAGATCTGTTCACTCTATGACTCCTACTATAGATACTCAGAAATAATTCTAACTTTGAAAAGGGAAAACTGCAAGAGTTTGGCTAAGGAACTAAGAAACTAACTGCAAAATCAAGTGCTCTTGTCTCTTATTTATAGGTGAGGAGATAAGTTCTGATATTGCATGTCCAATATCACTTTGCCACCTCCAATATCGTGTACCTAATATCGAGGGTTTGATATCGTGGGTCCGATATTAGGGGTCTGATATCATGACTCATCATACCCCCACAACTGAATCAAAACTTGTCATCGAATTCCTTACAAAATATTAGGAAGGTATGGGATTATTAACTGAATGACAATTGACGGTGATATGGAATGACAAACTCAAAGTGTCCTGGCGAACAAATCATAACCATTGTAGTGAACACTATACATAGATGACATCTAGACCCTTATTTGATAGCTTGAAGAGAGAGAGAGAGAAAAGAAAATGAGGCACGTTACTACCGATGTTGAAAATGTGCACACCGTTGTTCATCCATGGCCACATGATCAAGCTTTTTCCCTATGTAAATGCTTTTTGCTCTAGTCCATCCTAAGTGCTCGCTTTTATATTACTCCATTGTTCATGTGATCGCCATCTACACACACAACATAGTCAAAAATCAGCAAAGATAGATAAGATATCATGTGATTGATACCTTGCCTCAATATGAAGCACCTTGGCTAGGTTGTGGGTATGATAGATATTGGGTTAGAGGTTTGTAACTGATGACTACCCAAGGTGTAGGGGTGAAATAAGTAATGAAATGGAAAATTTTTGCGACAAGCCCCCATGACTAAGAGTGAACCTCTGGTAGCAATAGGATGGAAAACTTAAAGAACAAGAAAGATGAGAGAAATAACAATGATGAAGCCAATAAAACAAAACAAAAATAGATGTCATTGATGGGGTGAAATGAGAAATAGTTGATTTCAAGAAATGTTTAAGGAAAAGAGCTTAACAATTGCACAAAAAAGGAATGCTAGTGGATCCTCCCCAACGTAGGCTCATGCCCTTTATGCCCTGACAAACCCACATACCAAAGAGTCCATAGGCTCTAGGAATGACATATGGAAACAATGGTTAAGGACTTACCCATAAGAATTTACCAAAGAATAAAAATGCATCAACTAGGATATAGACTAATAATAAAATTGGCAATGAGGTGGAATATGGGAAGAAATACGGAAATAGAGAATGGAATGGAATGGAATCCCAAAATCAAGGTTGTGTAAAGTCCCTTGTGTAGTATGTGATTAAGGTGACTGAATAAAATTTGGCCTAATTCTAGATTCAAACTAACCACATATAGTGATCTCGCATCAACAAACTTAACCAATCCATCCTCCTAAAGCAATGAGTATGCTTCCACAGAGCCACCACCATTCCAACAAGAGAAAGATAGAGAAGCAAGAAACGAGATAGGGCCTTAGTTAGAGGGGACCTTCAAGCATGGGTAAGATGTATTTCCAGTGTCATAACTAGTCCTTGTAGCCCATGTTACTTTATTATGTCTAAGGGGTATGCTTTGAATTCCCATTAGTTTTTTTTATGTGAGAACCACACTATGCAAAGACTTATTTGATTTAGTCAACTTCCTGATATTTGTCAATAGAGGAATGATGAAAAACCTATGAAAAACATCCAAGTACCCAAGAGAATAGGTAGCACAAATGTGTCGAATCCCCTTGAAGTCACACCTTTTTCAATTCATTTGTATCTTTCCTTGGTTTGAAGAATACCAGGCCACCAATTCACTAATAATTCTTCTTAGAAAAAGGGATAGTACATTTCCAAAATAGAGGGAGACTATGGAGTTGTATGGATGAATGGATGACATGGACTCATTGCCCGTTTTATCAAAAGACACCATATCTTAGCATCAACATTAAAATTCAAAGGTAAAAACCAAACATTGGTGATTAACATCATTATAGTACAATCCACCATCATGAGCACTTATTATATGACGAGTGAGAGTAATTCAAACAAAATGTAATAGAGAAAGGAATAGTAAAAATGTTAATGATGGTATAAAAGAAAAACAAGCAAAGATGAAGAATGTGTAAAACAAAAAAAGACAAAGGAACTAAAGGCTTTAGAATGGTTAGCATTGGTGGCCATCTTCCCTATGACTAAGTTGGAAGGATGAGATCTAAAATAATGAGCAAGGTTGTCCATTAATAGAGGTAGTGTTAGCATTGGTTATTTTAGGCTCATGGAAGGGTTTGGTTTGCTGGGTGTTGACTAATAATTTCCTATCTAGGCTTTCAAGTTTATAGATCATCATGGCCCTTGAAGGAAAAGTTTCATGAATGATATAAGGTCCTTCCCACAATGTTTGAAATTTAGTTCATTGTGACACATGTGTGGGATTCCAATAAAGATCCTTATCTTCTAGTTGGTACATAATTTTTCTAATTCTTAGGTCATGACATTGCTTGTTGAAGGCCTTGTGCAATTCGTTGGATGATAAGGCAGCTAATTAATTTTCATCTAGCAAGTTAAGGTTCATTAACCATTCTTTCTGTGCTAGACTGAGGTCAAGGTTAAGGTCACATGTTGTAGATAATGTACAAAGCTTAGTTTGGATAGGAAGTGTTGGAAATTTACCGTACACTAACTCATAGGGAGAATAGCCTATAGGGAGTTTCCATGTGGAGCAGTATGCCCAAAGAGCATCATTTAGTTTGGTGCTCCAGTCTCACCTATATTTGCTAATGGTACATGTCAATATTTTTGTGATCTCCTTATTGGTGACCTCGACTTGACCATTCACTTGAGGATGATATGGTGTAGTCAGCTTATGCTTAACTCTTAAGTGTTGCATTAACTTTTGAAAGTTCACACCTATAAAATGTGTACCATTATCAAAAATAAGTGCACAAGGCATGCCAAACCTATTTACAATTTTTTGTTGAACAAATCATGCAGCGATAGATGACGTACAATCAATAATAGCAATTTCTTGTTCCCATTTTATAAAATAGTCAACAACAACAATAATGTAGGCTTTTCCACTGGACATTGGTATGATAGACCCCATAAAATCAAAACCCCATATGTTGAAGGGTTCTAAAGGTTGAATCCATTGTTGTTGATCCTCCATTCTAGCAATCATTCCCCCATCGCATTAGCAGCATTCACAAGATTGGACGAAATGATGAACGTCTTGAAACAATGTAGGCCAATAATATCCTGCATGTAAGATTTTAATGGTTTTTCATCTCCTAGTGTAATGACCCCCATAAGGGCCCTCATTAGTATCTTGGAGAACTCGCAATTAGCCTACATCGGGAACACACCATCGAACCAAGCTATCGAAACATACCTTATAAAGATGTCTGTCGATTTCCATGAAGTATTTGGCTTGGTGAAGAAACTATTGTTTCTTTTTAACATCTAGCACTTATGGTGTTTCTTGTGTGAAAGATAGGTAAGAATGCTACTATAACAATTTGTCTCTATGGTTAATTGATTGTTTATTACACTTGTAAATAGGATTTCATCAAGGAAGTGGTTAGAAATTGGATATTCATCCTCTTTGTTATCCCATCGTACTCGAGATAAATGATTAGCAACAACATTCTTGGTGCCTTTACGATCGATCATTGTAAGATCAAACTCTTGTAAGATCACAAGCCATCGTATGATGCAAGGGCTCACCATGGGTTTATTCATTAGGAATCATATTTCACTATGATCCATGTGTACAAATATCTTATAGCCCAATACATAGTGCCTAAATTTTTCTAGTGCAAATACCATAACCATTAATTATTTTTCTATTGTGGTGTAATTGAGCTGTGCACCAAAAATACTTCAACTTGCACAATGAATGTAATAGGATCATTTTTTATCATCTAACTTGTAAGTACAGCTCCTAAAGCAAAGTTAGATACATTTGTCATTATGTGGAATGGTCTGGACCAGTTAGGAGCTTGTAGAATGGGTGTTTCTATGAGCTTCTATTTCAAGTTTTGGAAAGCTAGCTCACATTTCCTAGTCCTTTCAATGGGTACATCCTTCTTTGTTAATTCTATCAATGGTATTGCAATCTTCAAAAAGTTCTCGATGAAGCATCTATAATATCTAGTATGTCCAAGGAATGATCAGATATCTGTTACAGTTTCAAGTTGATGAGTGATTTATTGGATGACTTTAATCTTTTTGGGATCTACCTCTATCCCTATTTATGAAATCTTATGCCCTAACACAATGCCTTCTTGGACCATTAAATGGATTTTTTGCCAATTGAGCTTTAAGTTGGTTTCTGCACATTGTTTCAGTACTTTCTCTAATTGGTCAAATGCTTGTTTGAATTCTACTCTGTAGGTGGAGAAATTATCCATAAAGACCTCCACACCATTCCCTATTTGCTACTGAAATATACTTAGAACCATACATTGAAATGTTTCTAGGTTATTGCATAAGCCAAACGACATCTACCTATATGCAAATGTCCTCCAAGGACTTGTGAATGTAGTCTTGGCTTGGTCTTATAATGCTATTTGAATTTGATTATATCCACTGTAACCATCCAGAAAACTATAGTTGCAATACCCTACAATGGTATCTAAGACTTGGTCGATGAATGGCAATGGAAAATGGTCTTTAAATGTTTCCATGTTTAGTAGTCTAAAGTCTATACACAGCATCCATTTACCTCCCTTTTTAGGCACAATGACTAATGGACTAACCTATTCATTGTCAACAATGGGGTAGATGAACCCAACTTTTAGAAGTCGTTCAATTTCTTCTTTAATCACTTGCTTAAGCTTTGGATTCAATCGTCTTTGCAGTTATTGTTGAGGCTTCATGGAGGGGTTAGTGTAAATTCTATGTTGGCATATCCTAGGATCTATTCTTGTTAATTCAGGATATGACNCTGTTGCCCACCAGTATGAAATATACATTCCTCCAGAATGAAAAATTGGTAATCATTAATGCTAAGCTTGATCCTCAACAAAAAGAAAGACTACTGAAGATGGTAAAAAAATGGTTAGAAGCCTTTGCTTGGTCATATCCTGAATTAACAAGAATAGATCCTAGGATATGCCAACATAGAATTTACACTAACCCCTCCATGAAGCCTCAACAATAACTGCAAAGACGATTGAATCCAAAGCTTAAGCAAGTGATTAAAGAAGAAATTGAACGACTTNTAATTACTCTCTTGGTCAGCTGTCAAGCACTGGGTGCCTTCTTATCTTGTGGTTGTTGCATATAAGCATCTTTGTATATCAGTTATTTTTGTACACTAGTTGCATGTAGGCAATGTTAAATGTTGTACAAACTAGGACTTCTGCATGTAGTTACACCTTGTATCACTATATGCGATGCATGGAACTTTCTTCTTCTCAATCTTTCCAAACATATTTTCTTTTGATATTTTTAGGCAAAGATCACATATGCCTAAGCATGCATCAATCATACTTAGCCATGCTCTTCCCATTATGATTGGGAAGTCTCCCTTATAATTGTTGACTTGAATCACTAGAAAATCAACTAGATATGACCACCCAAAAATAGTGGTAACAATATCCTCCACTAGTCCTAATGGGACAGTAACGGATTGGTTGGCTAGCTCTAAACGAATGTTACTCATTTTTAGTGAATACTAGAACCTGAATCAAAAAGAGCTTTGCAAGGTTCATTCCCAGTGATTTGCAAATATATAAGAGGACTTCCAGGATCAAATAATTTCCTAGGAAGATGGAAAACTTTAATTCAATCAGTAATGGCATGAGTTAACATGACAGTGTGTGTGGAGTGTGGTCTTTGGTTCGAAGGAAGCTCCAAAGATTCAAATGATGGTAAAGAATTTGGATAATAAGTTGTTTGTGGCTATAAGGACTTGGTTGGATTATTCGTTCTAAAGAAAGATCTCTCCTTTGTGCAATTTTTTAAACCACAGTAGGTTAAGGATTGACAATTGTAGCATTATGTTGTTGTAGCTAGGCAAGAAGCTCACCCTATATAGTTGGAGTAGGTGGTAATGGTGCTAAGTGTGAAAGAGGTGTAGTTGGATGAGAAGGATAGTATGTCTATAGAACATCACTCCTAGGTGAAGAAGTTCTATAGTATTCATGGGTCTGGTAGTGAAGCTGAGGAGTGACGTGACTAGTGGAGTCACATGGAGAGATCGACTGCTGCACGTAGTACTTGTATGGGTCTGGTTGATAGTAAGGGTATTGTTGATGTGCCAATGGCATTTCCCATGATTGTGGGTGGTGCCATTGTTGATACTATTTATTTGATTGTGGTGGATCTCCACTCAGATAATATGTCAAGGGTTGGTGGAACTGCCTTGGGTTACCTTGAGGATAAGGTAACCTTCTAGGTGCTTTCCATCTATTTAATCATGGGTTTAGTGCATACACCCTAGACTCTGGTAGATGTGAGACTATTGGGCAACATCATTTAGGATGGTCATATTGGCATATCTCACTTCTACCATCATTGTCTATGTCCAAATCCACAACCTCTTCAATGATGGCAACTTTTCTGTTACCTTTTTTATGTGCAGACTCAGCTTCTTTCTTTCTCATTCTCTCTCGATCACTACTTTTCTCTCTAGACTCCTTGACTATTCTTAGAATAGTTTGAAATTTATCATCTATGGAGTTCCACATTTGATCTACCTTTGCTGATACATCTGATGCAAAGTTTTGAATGGGCAAAGTCTTCCTATTCATCATCTTTTCAAGTGATGACTCTTCTTCATCTTCAAAAAATCTAACTTCCTTCTTTTGGAGGGAAGGATCTCTATTGTATTCCTCTACACTTTCTGTTTTCCTTAACTCACCTTCCTCCTTGGCAACTTGTTCCAAAAATATTTGTATTTGATGGGCTTGGAGCTTAGATAGCCTTCCTTGGGCATAAGTCCCAAGGATTCTTCACATTTTATACCTAAGCCCTTCCATGAGATGGCATAGTTATTCCCTTTGCAAGTAACCATGGCCAGGGAAATGATGTAATAATGTATAATATTGGCCCATGGAAGCATCCAAGGCTCTATGTCTTCCTTGTTTCCATCCTTGGATTTACCTACGTAGGTTGGACACTTAGGAGTACGTTTGATACTTATTGTTGAATAGCTCTAACATGGTACTCCATCGATGAATGGATTCCGGTTCTAAGGATCAGTATCAGCTTTCTGCTTCCTTGATCAATGTTTGTGGAAACAACTTTAGTTTTTGCCACTCATTTTCTATATTTTGCAAGGCACATGCATCATGAAATTCTTGTAGATGGTTTTGAGGATCAGCATTGTATCCCCTTGTAAATCATGGAATGTTGTTCATGTCTAGTCTTTTGATCCTGCTATCTTTCTGGTGCCTTTTTGGAATCCTAATAGCCTTTGTTATATCTAACATACTTTGGGTGGCAAGTAGGGGTTCATCATGATCGTATTGTCTATGGCTTCTATGATGCTTATGGTATTCCCTACTCTCCCTCCTTGCGTGATGTGTTTTTCTAGAATGCCCTCATTTCGTTTCTTGACTATTTTGTCTATGATCTTTGTTTCACTTACCATTTTCTTCATGGTCTTTCCCTTTACAACTACATTCAAAACTTAAAGGAGATGGGGAAGGAGATGATGAAGTTGAAGAGGAAGAAGGATTGGCACTATGATGATGCCTGTCACTTTCTCTTTGGTAGTCTCAACCTCGAACACGATGACAATCGAAATGTCCATCAATTTTACATGTTCTTATTCCTTTTTCAAACCCTTTGTGTTAGTTGGTATTAGAAATTGGGTTGTGAATAGTTAAGTAAATATTTTGATACACAACTCCTTAACTGAAGTCAACAAGAGGAACATCGTTTTGTGGAAAACCTCCCGAGGTAGGTTCACCATCCTCGTTTTCACTTAGGACATATAGAACATCCTGAGATCACTTTCCCTTCATAGATTTGTAATGTCTCTTCTATTGTAAGTCCCTTTGGTTTTGTGCCTCCATGGATTGATACTCTCTCGAGTCGTGTTCATGCACAACGTACTCTGCCTATAAGTGTTTCATACCAATTCGTGTGAGAGTATCAAGAAGCATGCTTGGGATTGAGTGATCGAGAGGTAACACTATGTTGCCTTCTAAATCACGCCAATGTAATTATTCATCCTAGCGGAGGATAAAGGTAAATTTTGGTACATACTCATTAGGATGAGCGTATACCATGCGAAACTGTTGGGGCACTGGTGGGTGTGTACTATGCCTTCGATTGTTCATTGTGTCAGACCTAGTCGGTGAAGCACTCTCATAAGAAGAAGGAGACATAATTGATTATTCAATGTGCAATACTCTTTTTTCGATAATTTTAGGATAATTAACCCTAAGGGTTTTTTCCAACGATGGAAAGATTTCCTAAGTTCTAATCAATGCACAACAACAAAATCCTTGGCAATGGTGCCAATGATGAGCGGTGAGGTACCCCTACAGCCAATCATATGAATATGAGCATTCACGCATGATGCAGTCAAACCCCAAGGATTAAGTGATTATGCACTTACACATAATAAGGATTGGTTATGTGATCATTGTCTTCCCAAGCTTACTTGTAAGGCAGAATTATATGGCTAAGTAAACTTAAGGTATATAATTTTTATGCCTTTTTATGTTTTATGTTCCTGGTGCTCAAAGTGGAGAAAAGAAATAATTTAATAACTAATTTGATTTAACTAGTTAACTATTTTCTAACTAGTCCTAACACCAGCATCCGTTCCCACTTGCCGAATACATGTTGAACTAGTGTAACACTACTAGGATTACCAAACACTAATCATTACTGGGTTACTAAGTGTTCCACTTATGCTCGAAGTGGTCATACTGAGTGTGCTAATTCATTGACAATTAACGAGTCAATATAAATAACATTAATTAACTAATGAAAGTAGAAAATAACAGTAAATAAAATTTAAGTGATATAATTAAGCTATTTTGAATGTTGCAAGGTTTATAATAAAGTTTGTCTTTATTTTCGGTCACAAGGTATGCTCAAGTACACAATGCTCGAATAAAGATACATTCACTCTATGACTCCTACTGTGGACACTCAAAAATAATTCTAACTCTGGAAAGGGAAAATTGTAAGAGTTCAGCTAAGGGACTAAGAAACTAACTGTAAAATCAAGTGCCCCTGTCTCTTATTTATAGGTAACAAGACAAGTTCTGATATGGCTTTGGTACCTCCAATATTGCATACCTGATATCAAGGGTCCGATATTACAAGTTCAATATTGGGGGTCTGATATCGTGACTCATCAATAACTATTTGAGGTACTTTTTTTACTTTATCATGTTAATGCTATGCTTTCATGATGGCATTCCTTCTTACCTAAGTCTCTATTGGATAATATGGTATTGTCATGTTCTTTGTGACTTGATAGCCCTCTTGTTCATGACTTAGGTTGGCCTTCATGAGAGTTGCTTGAAACATCAATGGTATGGAACGTTCTAGTGGAAGAACTATATTGCATTATAAGTCTCTCCATTTATGTTGTTCATCCTGATGAAGAATAAATGTGAAATCAAGATAGTATGAATCACCATGAGAATATGTAATTTTTCATTGACGCATTTCAGCCATCTTCATCATGTGCTTTGTCATGACTTCCTTGAACTTCTTTGGTGAGTGATTTTTCTCTAAGTTTGGAAGCCATGTTATCTTTCTAATGCTTAAATGTATGTGTATGTATTATTAGGTTTGATTAAATATGTAAAAAATAAACTTTGTAGTTTTTGATACAACAAATTCTAGAAGATTAACTACTAAGCACACATTAACACATCCCTGAAATGGTGCCAATGATGAGCAATGGTGTATCCCAACACTCTACCATACAAGTCACAAGTATCTGTGTGTGACTAGATCATAATCCATGGATGGATAATGTAACTATGCTAGTAATTGATGTTAAGTTCATGATCGTTGTCTTCCCATTTCAAGTTAGTGAAGTTCAAATGTATGGTGTAACTCTCAGTGAGGCATATGATATGTTGATATTGTAAGGCTCTTAATGCTTCTAATGGTAAACATGAATGAATATGAGATAAAATTCTAAGTCTAAATAACAATGAAAATACAAAATCTATGCTATCTTAGAGCTATGGATATCTGGTCCTAGTCTATTGTACACAGATTGGGCCTATGTAATTGCCACTAGGATTACCAAGTGTAATTACTACCAAGAAAATCAAGCAAGACCACTGCTAGGTTACCAAGAAATCACACTTAGCACTCAAAATCACTGAAACAACTAAATTTGATAGGTTTTGATGCATAGATCGAGATCACTGAAAGCATAGTTTCCACTTACTTTCAAGAGAAGATATTACAAAATGTTAAAAAGAAGAAAAGAGAAGGTGAAAATTGCAAAATATGAGTGTTTGGAAAGATTAAATAATAGATCAAGGATTAGAATAGCAGGAGAGAGAAAGAATTATGGTAAAGTAGAAGGAAAAAAACATAAGAAATATTATATAATAAGGAATATTTCCTCTACCTTAAAAACTCAAATGAAAGCAAGGCTTTGCATGAGGAAGGATAGGTACAAATCCATGAACCATTGAGAGATCTTTCATGTACAACTAGGGAAAGAGAGAAAAAGATGCATCATTGATGCTAAGAGTGCAAATTATGACAAGTCTTTATAGGTACGAATTAGGATTTGAAAAATATTAATATAAATAATCTAATTCCAATATGGGTTCATATGCATCTAAAATAGGGTTTGAATGATTCGTTATGATCATGGATTCAAGTTACTAAGAGATGTTAGAACTAGCACACATTTTCCAAGAATGGGTTCTCAATGTCTAATTAAAAATAAAAAAACAACTTGAATAATTTCCAAATTATCTTTAATATGCTATTAACCACACCATATAATTATATTATTTCAAAACCTTAGAAATAATATAAAATGATAAAATACAAAATATAAATATAAATTACTAGCTATGGGCCATCATCATCCTTCCTATCTATTCATCTTAGGAGACAACAAGAGTAAGTAATAACAATTAGAAAATAATCCAAAACTAAATTAATAAAAGAATAATATAATATCAATATATTAAAATTTATATATAAATTAAAACTCAAGGGTTCAAAGCTCAAGATGCATAACCATAAGAATACATCAAACATCATTCTATCTAACAGATCTTTTATGCTACTAGAAATAGTACAATATAATATTAGACCATATTGCCTTATAAAATACATCATTATGCTAAGAGATCCTTTCTATGCTACTAGAAATAGTATAGTATAATATTATACCATATTGCCTTATAAAATACATCATTATGCTAATGCACCAAGCATAAAAAGGATCACCACCTAGAGCTGTAGTGCTCATCCCACTAAGGGAGGTCCTAGGAGGATTGGTAGATGAGCAAAAACATAATCTCTTTAAGTGGCTACACCCAAGATCAAACCCTATTCTTTAGCTTAAGAATAAGAAGCTTACCATTACTTCAAATGATAATTCCAATTTAACGCACCAAGCATAAAAAATAACACCAAAGTATTACCTACTTATGCTAATGCATAAAACATAAAAAATTAAATAACAAAGTAAAGATCATAGGTTCTAAACAACAAAGTATTACACTAAGCAAGTTGCTACTAGGATTACTAAGCTAATACACATTTGATGAGACACGGTTCGCATAGGCCGTGATATCGTGTACGCAATATCGCAGCCGACGCGATATCGCGTCCTTCCCTACGATATCGCGTACGCGATATCGCAGTCCGCCGCCATGTCTATAAATAAGAGGCGGCTCTCCCTTGTTTGGGGATCCCAGTTTTAGTGTAGCGAAGCTCTGGCAGTTTGATCCCTCTAGAGTTAGAATTTTTCCCGTGTCTGCCCGCAGTGTGGTGAATGTAATTGTAC
>MNCI01004590.1:35134-62870 GCA_015680685.1 Gnetum montanum
GGAACCTCAATGACTCCTGCTGAACATGAGGATGTATTGGACAGATTACTTCAAACAGGACAAGTTTTAACATCCCTGTTTGACATCCCTCAGCATGCAATCACAATACAGCAGACCTCATTTCGACCAAGGGGAAACTGGTCATATCCGAAGTAAGGGCTGAGCATGCTGAGGCTAAAGTGCAAAAATTACAAGAACAGCTCATCGCCTTACAAGCAGAACATCGGGTTCCCTTGCGATTGGTTCCCGCAGACCAGTTAAACAATTTTAAAACTGAGAAACTAACCAAACTAATTGTAGAAAATAAGAAGGTGGCAGAAGAAAAGGAGACGGCCACTTGGGATGCCTCCACAGCAAAGGCACAAACTCATGTGCATCTTAAGGCACTCAAGGCCTTGCAGGAAGAGAATAAGCAGTTGATTGTAGATAACCTTCAGTTGACTTCTGTGGAGAAGCAAAAGAATGTTCTCGATGAGCACTTTCATCGGCTGTGAGAACAATTCATCCAAGTCAACCAAGATGTAAGTTGTTTAGCTAGAGAAAATCAAACCCTCTCAATGGAGGAGGTACGCGCTATTTGACAGAAATCATCCATCGAGATTAGTGTGTGGAAGAATGAGGCTAAACGACATGAGAAGCTAAAGGAGCACTTCCATGATCAGGTGGGGATGTATAAAAAAATCCTAGAGAAGGAGATCCATATGGCCAAAGCTCAAATCAACAGCATCAGTGCCCAACACACTGATTGGGGGGCCATTGTGGACACTTATGCCTATGCCCACTAGGCGGAAATTAAGAACCGGGACCTGCAGATCCAAGACTTAATTGAATACATGGAGTTGGCAAACCTCCGATATGCCAACTTGGCCATGTTAACAGTAGGATGCCCAAGGTCAAAGCTTGAGCAGCAAGTAGCTTCCACCCATATTAAATATGAAGCAGAATTTGCAGAACGAAAGAAGTTGGCTGAAAAATTAGATGTCGCAAATTCTGAACTCGCGGTGGTAAAAGAAAGCTACTAAGGACAGAAAGATATGGCAACCGACTTGGCTCGACAGCTAGCAGAACTTCACAAATACAAAGATAGGGCCAGAGCCTATGAAGAGGAATGACAGGTGTTCGCGGCATGGTACATCAAAGCTAATCAGATGTTTCCGCAACTACCCTGTCCGTGGGAAGTGCCAACTCCATCAAACATCGGGGCATCAACATGGGTGGCACAAGACCCTCGGACCGAAGAGGAGAAGCTCCAGGCTATTCTTCAGCATCATCAACCTTCAAAGCTTGAAGCACGTGACACGGGAAAAGCACCCATGGAGGAGCCACCGCCACCAGGAACTACATGAGTTCCACATTTTTGTAGTTGTAGCATTTTTTCTCTGTGTTGTGTCTTCCCACACTACGGCAATTGTCCATTTCTTTTTCTAGTTAATAATCCCATACCTATCCACTGTGTAATCACTGAAGCTTTTTCTCTTGGTAACTCGAGGACGAGTTTTTATTCAATCGTGGGGGTATGATGAGACACGGTTCGCACAGGCCGCGATATCGCGTCCTTCCCTATGATATCGCGTACACGATATCGCAGTCCGCCATCATCTCTATAAATAAGAGGAAAATCTCCCTTGTTTGGGGATCCCATTTTTAGTGTAGCAAAGCTCTGTCAGTTTGATCCCTCCAGAGTTAGAATTTTTCCCGTGTCTACTCGTAGTGTGGTGAATGTAATTGTACGGTGTCTTTATTCGAGTGTGTCGTACTTGGACACGCACATGACCAGCAATAAAGATCGAGATTACTTCATCATTGCAGCATTCACTTAGTTTATTTATTTGTTATTTATTTAATGTTATTTATTGCTTTCATAGCACGGTGTGAGTACGACTTAACTACGAGCATCTACGGGTGTGTACGGCTAGTTAAGGAATCGATTACTCATCGCGATTAGTCTTTCACCCTTAAACTCCTAAAAGTGGAACGAGTATGACTTGATTACGAGCATTTAAGTGTGACTGCTTGGTAGCCCAGTGGTGTAGCTAGGGGGATCTACGCTTGGTAACCCAGTGGCGTATTTGGGGTCTGTGCTTGGTAATCCTAGTGGCGTACCTAGGCCTATGCTTGGTAGTCCCAGTGGCAGTCGTGCATGAAGTCCAAGATGTGTACGGTTGATCAAGGAATCGGTTGCTCATCGCACTTAGGCTAGATTAGATTTCTTACCCTTTTCCTCTTAGCTTAGATTTAGTTAAATATTATTTTCCATTGCCATCAGGAGTAGCATAGAATTAGGAACACATCATACGCCTCGTCTAGACTAAACCATACATGACATATGCAAAACTAGTCTAGATGGGAGGACAGCGAACTGCGACCTATGGCTAACTAGCTAGGTGCTACAACTAGTCCATCTGCAAAGTTCGACCGGATCGCACATGCGACGCTCGTTTCGTATGGTTGAGTGTAGGGGTACCTCGCCACTCATCAACATTTAATGGTTAAAGTTAGATTCCACTCATTCTACCACTAAATTATGATGTGAGGGAAAAGTAAATATTATGATATGAAAATAATAAAATAATAATGAAAATTAAATGTTGAAAATCATAAATTTAAACTCAATCAGAATGTTATAATAGAGGCAAATTAATCTCCATCTTATTGTCTCATATGGACTACATTCAGATACAACCCACTTGAATAAGACCTCAAGCATTTAACTCAAATTCACACTACAATCATTTGCTAACTACAATTAAAAATGAAAAACAAAATGAAATATTTTTATTATTTAATGATCTAATAGGATCATAAATATGGTTAGTAAACATGTATTTTTAGGCAAAGAATGATTACAATATGTCTAATGAGATATAGAGTAGGCCCTATGCCCAACAATATAGATCACAAATGTTCACATGCAATCTAGTCAAATATAGTTATCTAGATAGCTAGGTGTTAGATTGTAGGTCACTATCTTCCTAATCACAATTATGTGAACTAATTTATATGATTAAGTATAATCAATACATATGTTAATGATTTTGTTAAAGTCATAGCTAAAAAATTATTAAAGTATTAAAATATTGAGATCTTGAATTTTCTATCCTATGTTAAAAAAATAAATTTAATATAGCCTATGCATGAATTATCCATTCCCAACTTGCTGTATATATTCTAAACATACACTAATGTTGCTAGGTCACTAGATAACCACTACTAGGTGTACCAAGTGATGTCTTAATAGGATTACTAAATGTTAATACATACATGCTTAGAGCTAGTCATACTTATGTGATGTAATTAAGTATGATGAATGTGAAATAATTAACTAAGTGCTTAGAATTAAAAGAATAATTAAATTATAATTATAATTAAACAACATTAAAGTAATTCTAGGTTTTGTAATGAAGGTAAATGAATCTTAATCTTATTATCCTCATAAAGATGTGTTCAAGTACATAATCACTTGAATAATACTTCATAAAATCTACTTAGTTCATGTTACAGGTACTTAAAAAAAATTTAACTATTATAGGAAGAAACTACAAGATTTTGACTCGATAATTGATCAAATGATGTCATAAATATGGTGGATGCATGTATTTATATTGGCATTTAATATGCTTGCATTAATGCTGATACAATGATAAAGCAAGGTCAACATAACCTATTAAAATCAAGACTCATCATAACCACATGACTCTGTTAAAAACTCATCCTTGAGTTAACAAAATTAAGATTGAGTTGTTTACAAAATTGTGAGAGTGGCTTAACTAACTTTGACTAAGTAACTGATTGACTCAAGTGTTGTGTTACAAAATTTTTTCAAGTGTTTATAAAATTAAACTTAAGGAAAACCTAAATACATTACAAAATTTTTTTTATAGATTTATACACAAACATTCTAAGGTATATCTCTTAGATGGAGTCAAATCGTGGTGACAAATATGGCTCCTATGATGCTACAACTACTATTAATTTTAGCTTAACTACATTTGGTGATGCTCTAATTTTCTCCTTCTTCATCTTGGGATTGTTGATGTTCCAAGCCAATTTTCTTAGATTAGTAGTTATGGAAGCCTTCCAAAGATATGATAGAGTTAGAAACATTTTGATGAACATTGAAAAATTGGGTAGCAAACTATTTGTGTTTGATATTGAACAACTTCATTGTAGTTTTCAGCTCCTAGTAGACACACATTCTTTAGGATAATTTTTTAGCTATTGTTCTTTGATCTTTGAATCTCATTTAATGGACATCAAGCTCTATGTTAGCTATTTCAAGCTTTTGTTTCACCTCCTTATGAAGCTTGTACTCAGTCAAATACAATAAGTATGAGTTGGCTACTTATTTTTCCAACTTGAATCTTAGTCTCCCAATAGTGAGGATCACAACATTAGCATCATAAAGATTGGCTAGCTCTATGTACTTTGTCATCTCCTTGATTTCCAAATCCTTCATGCAAAATTTTTTTTTTATTATATGCATTTAGCTCATCAAAGATGAACTACCATGCATCACCTTGGAGCTACTAAAGAGTTTCATTTATCTTTGCTTTGGCTAGTTGGATCTCTTTTTTATTTATTTCCTTCTACATGCTCACATGTTCTTTGTAACAATTTTTAAGCTTCTTTAACTTTAGGGCTTCATTCTTCTAGGTGGTGATCTCAATGAACAATTTTCAATTAATTACTCATACATCCTCCATGAAGAGACTTCAATTCTCAATTGCCAATCTTTGTACATCATCATTCATTTATTTCAGTTTCTCTTGCTATTGCTTAAGGTATTCTTCTAGTTATTCATTATATTTTTCTATCTTAATTAGTCTCATTTTTTTGTCTAGATTCATATTTTCTTTATGCATCATGGAAAGATCATTGTCTTCTTCATTTAGCATTATCTCTATTAGGGATGCATTCTAAATAGCTTTCTCTTTTTTCTATCTCATCTTAATGTTGTTTAACCTTATGTTGCTCAAAGGTATCATTTCTTATAAGGCTAGGCTAATGGATAGTAGGATTAAATAAGCAAGCTCTCAATTCTACAACTTTAGCTATCAGTTATTACTTGAGTGATGTATCCTCCTAAAATTTACATCTTTGTGATGATAAGCTTGCCCCTTCACTTAGTAATTGTAGACTTGGTTGATATGATGTCTTCTAGAATGTCAAAGGCATTTAAAATTAATGGTCAAGTGCCTCCAATCTCTCTAGTGCTTCCTCATGTTACGTTGCACTTATTCCCTATAATGTAGTTCTTGTGGACATTTGGATATTTATGATTATAGTAAAGTCCAATAATATTGTTGCAAAAGCCTTAAGAGCTTCTTTAATTTTATCTACCATCACCTTCGTAGCTGTCTCCTATCCTTTATGTGGCATGATCACAACTATAGCTTCACCATTCTCCTCTAGTAACATTAAAAGAGCTATAGTATTGTCTAAAATATTTAGCATTTGTTTTGACATAATGGATACTAGAACTTCTTCTATGCTAGGATTTGTCTAGATAGTAGGTTGACTTTTATGTTTAGAGAAGAGGTTGGAAATATCATCATGTTATCTAGTTACAATTTGAGCAACTTCATTCATATGGCTCATTTCAAGATGATAATCCATTTTTCTTCACTAGGTACTTGTTATGATGTTGTGACTCTCTCTATCCTTGCTCTAGCACCTAGTCTTTCTTTAGTGGGTGAAGGTGATGTTTTTTCCTAGAGTCTTAAGAATGGTTTTTCTTTCATTATCTCTTACCATGAGGCTATCATGGCTTTTTGGAGTATGCTATTTATTTAGCAAGTGATCCCTCCCATTTTGAATATTTTTTTGGTTAATAATGGAAATGGAAGTATATTTCCACCTTTCTCAGTCTCTTTAAAGTGTTTCTCAATTTCAAGGAAGATGAGTTGAGATAAGTTCATGAAGAATCATCTGCTAAGCATTACACATGTCCTATCTGAAAAAGATGTGATCTTGCTAGATCATATCATTATATTGAGATTATACAATTCTATCTTAAAGAGGATACTTTTAGCTTGAGTTATCATTGTACTCCTTGTTCACTCTATAACACCAATACATTACCTTTTACTTGCTCTCTTTTTATGACTAGATGAATACCTCTACAACTTTTGCACCAATGTTAGAAAGCTCTAAGACATCAATAATGACCTTTAAAAATTTGAAGATGGTAATGTCCTTGATCTTTACTATTACATATCTTTGTTGATTATTTTAAAAAATATGTCTCTCCTACACACCATTTTGTAATGGTAGAAATGGTAGGCTATAGTTGTGATGCTTGCAACTAATCATGCACCTTCTAAGAAGTAATATTCAGGAAGACTCCAAAGCTAGGCTCTTGTAATATAGAACTTTGGGTTTTTTTGGTTCTAATCCTTTCTAGGAAAGCCTCTATTAATGTGACTTTTAGGATTATCCTAGGTCTAGACACTTCATCCTACCTATACTACCCCATATTTGTAGTAGAAATCTATCTCAAAGATTTCACTTCAAGTTCTTCCTTGATGGGCCCAATTGCATGTGTGCCTTCTTATTTAGGTTTTGGTTATCCACACCCACATTGATGTCCTCCTCTTTGTTACTTTTCCCTCCATTGGGATGGACTACTCACCTCTAGAACTCTCTTAGGTGTCATCTACAATCACATGAATCATCAATCATTAGTCTTATTTATCATCTATAGGCATTGTTATCTTTGATCATCCTTGGATTTGTCTTGATTGCAAAACATTTTATGCTAATGCATCTAAGTTATTGTGATCTACCATCTTGGAGGTTCTAAGGTAGCTAACATATTCTTAAGTTATTATTTTAATCATTATTCAAAATCTATAATTTTAAAAGTATTTAAAATGATATGTGTCATGTCCCCATGACATAAAGCTCAACTCCATAAGATCACAAGCTTTTCAATGATTTTGATTGGGTGTCTAGTTCATGAGATATCACATTTTGAAGATTTTTGTTCTCTAAATAGAAAAAAATCATCTAGCAAAATGAGAAAATAAAATGAACATCAACTAAGTATTATAACTATTTATAGCTTTTTTACACCATGTTAATGGGACTTCATCAACATAGGTTAGTTGCAAGGACATAGCAACATCAACAGGGCTATAGCTAACAATTGTCTTTAAATTTTTCTTGATTTTCAAGTAATATGTTTGGAAATTTCTAAGTAAAACTAGTATCAAATAAAAGTCAAAAGAATGATCAACATAAATGAACACTATGATTAGGTGTGAATATTAAATTTGGTGAATTGGTAAAGCATAATTCATGGAAGTTAGGAGTGTTAAATGATAGTTTAAAATATGTATAGAGAAAATGAGAAAAAGAATGATGCAATTGGTGAAGGGAACTATAGTTTGAATGACTCAGGCATGTGAAGGCAGTGCATAGATGAGATGTCCAAAATCTATATAAGTGGATCCTCCCCAAACTAGCCTTCTTTCCTAAATATCCTAATATGACCATCTCACAAAGTGTCCATAGACACATTGAATATTGAATGTTGATCAAGTATATGTATCACACCCATAAAACTATTATTATTAGGGCTCTGCACTATACTAAATGAGACCATTAAGCATATAATAATATACAATAGTAAAGTAAATATGGAATGAGAAGGAATTGTAGAGATTGGAACATGAGATACCTTACCATGTCCATAATTGGTTCTTATGTCAATTGTGATGACCATCATACCTATCCATCTAGGTTCTAAATCAAGTCCATATCTTTACTAGTGATATCGCATTACGTCATCCAAGATCCATGACTATGAGCCCAACCAGAACCACATGAAAATATCATCACTTGAGAAAGAAAAAAATTAAGAAAGTAGTTATTAGATTAATTAATTAATAACTTAGAATATTAATTTTTAGGACTCTTGGCCATTGGTTAAAGGGGTAACTTCAGACATGGGTGCATATCTTTCCAATCTCAAAGCCAATGCTACTCCTATCAGTAGTATACCTTTAGATATGGGTAACATATCTTTCTAGTCACATAATAAAATTAGCCCAAAAGACTTTGAAATTCCTAGAATCAGCCTATCTTTAAGCATGGGTGCATGTCTTTCTAATGGTATCCTAGATCTCTTCCCTGATAGGTTTAGTCACGTATGTGGCTTCTTGTTCTAGTCCTAGTTGTCCATGTTTTTATCTACATCCTCCTCTTGGTTATTTTACCCTTCTTTGGAAATGACAAGCTACCTTCAAAACTCTATTGGGTGTTATGTACAATCACATTAATAATTAATTATAACTTTTTAGTTACTATCTTTAGATATTGTTAGCCTTGATCATCCTTGGAGGTTCTAAGATAGCTAATTATTCTTAATTTATTGTTCTTTTAGTCATTGCTAGTGTTCACTACCTTAGTTGTTCAAATTATTTAGTTTTTTAAAGTGTTTAAAATTTTAGTTATCCTTTCCTCACAATAGAGAGCTTGACTTCAAGAGTTCAAAATTTTTCAAATAGCTTCAAGAGGATGTTTGATTTCTAAGATATCGTTGTTGAAATATTTGGGCTCTTTGAAATTGTAAAAAACCTCTTTGAAAAAATGAGAAAAACAACAAGGTGTTACCTTGATTTATACTATTTTATCATGCATTAATGTAGCCCTTTGTGTCAACAAGGTTTTAGTGGATGATTTTCTTTTAATTTTTCACTATTTTTTTTTATGAATTTCCAGGTAAATTTGAGGTCAAATAAGAGTTGAAAGAAAGGTCAACATGTGACACTACTATGTTTAGGTTTGAATGACAAGTTAGATAAATTGGTGAAGCATAAGTCGTAATAGTGGGATTATCAACTATTATTTTATGAAATATAGAGAAAATGAGCAAAATGGTGATGTAGTTAATCCATGGAACTACTCTTAAATGACTTGGGCATGTGAAGATGGTTCATAAGTTAGATGTCCAAGAATTATAAAAGTGGATCCTCCTAAAGTAGGCTCTTACTTGAAATGCCCTTGTATAACCATCTTAGAAGGTGGTTGTGGGTACATTAGAGATTGATTATCAATCAAGTCTATGTTTCATGCCCAAATAATTGTTACTAAAGAGACCCTACACTGCAATAAATAAAAACATCAAGTACATAATTATACACACCACTGAGATGGAGATGGAATAAGAAGGGATTGCAAAGATTGGAATGTACGATATCTTATCATATTTTCAATAGGTTCTTGTGGCAGTTGTGGTTAAAATGACCATCTTACCTATCTATCTAATTTTTATACCAAGTTCATACCTTTGCTAGTGACATCACATTCTGTCATCATGAACTCTCCATTTGGGATCAACTACAAGAATATGATAATATCATCACTCAATAAGAGAAAATAAGGAAGAAATTATTCAATTAATTAATTACTTAGAACATAGATGTCACATCTCCAAAAATTACACTTGAGACAATCCACAATTAAATCACATATAACATATTTCTTTATCATGTAATGTCATAATGCTTATAACTTAATAAAAAGAATCACCATAAGCATTACAAATTTTCACCAAATTACATGGTAAAACCTAAAAACACATCAAAGTACATTAAGCAATAATCCATAATCATAAACCATAATCCATAAATAATTCTCATAAAATAACAAGTTTATAGCCTCAAAAGAAAGTTGATAGTATCCACAATTACAAATGCTCAAATACATCATAACATAATAAATATTAAAGAAAAATAAATCTAAAAATACAAAATAAAGCTTTAAGGATCCAGCTTCCTCATGATCAAGCTCCTAGCTCCTACCACCTAGATTAGCATACATACATGCAGGAAGGATCAAAAAACTTCTAGTAGAGCCAACCATCTTAGTGCACCTAGAACAAGTTGAAGGATGGGACACATGCTACACAATAAACCATCTTAAGATCCATGAGATATGAAATGAAAAGAAATTTCTATATGGAACCTAGTGCTGATTTTGATGAAAATTTTGAAAAGAAACTTATGGTTTGATGGAATAAAAACCTTACTCCTAATAAAACTTAGAAAATTATACACATAAAATCTTACAAAAACTATTTTTATGGTGGAAAGAGAATAGTTAAGGTAACCCTTTTAGGGATCCTCATATTGCAAATCCTCTCATATTCAATTTTAGCAGTGATGAATGCTCTTCTTTCTTCTTCTTTCCTAGTTGAAGCTTCAACTTGGTTCACTTTAATATTTTTCCCAACAATGGTCTTTGTTTCTTTCTCATCTAACTCTTTTGCTATTTATTTTTGGGGTTCTTCATGTTCAATTGATTTTGTATCTTGTGACATGAAAGCCTCTCTCCAAGAGCCATCTTGATTATACTTTCCTTGGCATTCAGCTTCAGTGGTGCATTGGTGAAAGCTATCCCAAACATTCAAATAGATGAAGCATCCACTGATCAGAAAGCTAAATTCATTTGAAATCCAAAGTACAAATGGACTTTCGGATGATGAACCATGGGTAGTTGCCTTACAATAAGCTCTCATGCCATGCTCTCGGAAACATCCCATTACATATGAAATAAAAGGCCTTCTTGTCACCATCTCTCTTAAGCTCACTAAAATTAAATGCCTTACTTGCATTTCTTTCTCAAGTATTGAATTGTATGATGTTGTGTTTCTAAGTAGCCACAATTATTTATATAGTGCAAGAAAAATTTGAAATTCCCACCAATTCCAACAACCCACTTTCCCACTTAATTAAAGCTCATTTAATTTTCATCAACATACAATTGACTGATTCAAATTCCACTATTTGGTTGTTTAAATTAATTTATGATTATGTGGTTATCTAAACCACCACTTCCACTTACACACATCACAAGTAATGATTACTTGAGTTAATGTAAAATTGATATGTAAACTAACACTATAATGTATACATAATTTATTATACCATATAGACATGCCTAGATATATGTATAGGATATACATACATATTAGGATTAGATATTATATAAGTATGTATATATTAATATATTATACATGTGTGTGTGTGTGTGTGTGTGTGGGATGGGCGATGGGGAGATGATTGCCTAAAGTAATGTTTTGTAGAATCCACTCCACTTAATGTGGAAAACTTGTATGTACCTTTCGATAATTGTCTCTTAATCAAAAATGGACCCATCCATATTTCCAAAAATTTATTTGGCTTTTTGATATTCCATAATAATACAAGCTCACCAATTTTAAAATTTCTTTTTAAAGCCTTTCTATTAAACCATCTTTTAACTTGAGAAGCATTTTTTGATAAATTATCCTTAGCTCTATCCATTTTGGCTTCTCTTTTAATAAGCAAGGTCATGAAACTTCTATCCTTATTGGTTTTCTCACTATACTTTTGTACAAAATTAGAGGTTGAACTTATAATCTTGTTTGTAACTCTTGCAAGAAAACCATAGATAAATTTATAAGTTGACATTCCAATAGCCTTTTTAAATCTAATATGGTTAGTCCATAGTAAAAATTGCACATACTCAATCCAATTTCCTAGATTCCCTTCCATCAACTTTTTGATGTAGGAAATAAGCTTTTTATTTATAGATTCAGCTAAGCCATTCCCTTGAGGATAATAATTTGAAAAAGAAAATAGAAATATGGATTTCTCTTATGCCCATGTTATAAATTCTTCAAATTGAAAAGTAGGTCCATTATTGGATACCAATACTTTAGGCAGACCAAAATGACTTAGAATTTGTTCTTCTAAAAACTTAATTATGTTTGATGCTAAAAATTTTCTTAGAGCTTTTTCTTTAGATCATTTAGTGAAGTAATCAGTGGCTATAAGAATAAACATTATGTCCAACTCTTGAAGGAGTAATTGTGCCAATAGAATCTAAGCTCCATTACTGAAATGGTCTATCCACAATTACTATTTTAAGGGATCTCTATCATTTTTTATCTTTGATCCATGACTTTGACATGTGTAACATCTTTGAATCATTGAGCTAATATCTTGATACACACTAGGCCAATAAAAATCATAGTGGATTATATGTTGCATGGTCGACTTAGGAGACTCATAAAATAAATTAGAATGATCATGAATTATTCTAGAATAGGATTGATTTGATCATTATGAAAACATTTCAAAAAAATCCCTCTAAATTCCTTTCTATATGAGATTCTATCTTTAATCACAAATTTATTTAATTTTTTTGAAGAAATCTCTCTTTTGACTTTCAATTAAGTTATTTGAAACCTTTCATGTATTAAGGAATTCTAGAATTTCATCATACCAATTTCCTTCATGAGCCTTAAGCACACATGCTTCATTTTCTATTACTATTAAGTTGGTTAATTCCATTCCTTTAATAGTTTTTCATATTTCCAATGAAAATGTCAAACCTTAAAGCTTTATAAGAAATTTTCTTTTCTAAACCCAATTTCATTTTGAGCCAAGAATTGTTTGATCATAGACTCTATTAGCATAATATGAACCAATGAGCTTTCCAAGTAAAATTTGAAATGCTAAAGTGCTTTAATAAATGTGAATTCCTATTTCTCTAAGTGTGAATAATTTAATTTTGAACCTTTCAGTTGATACCCAAAAAATTCATTCTGTTCATCTTGACCTTCATCTTTTTAAGTTAAAATAGCAACAATTAAATCATTGGAAACAAAAGCATATAACAAAAAATCTTCCTTCAATTTTAGTTTTACCAAGTATGAAGCCTTTTGAATAGCCTTTTTAATTTTTTGCTAAATCTCTTTTTGATTCTAGAGTTTTCTTTACCAGGACATCTTTCTTTAGCATATAAATCAAAGGTTTAGTAATTTCAATGAATCCTAGGATAAATTTCTTAACAAAAATTATCTTTTCAAAGAAATATCTAAGAGAATTTTTATTCATTGGGTGTGTGATATTTTTTACTACTTGGATTCTTGTGTTATTTATAGCAATTCCTTCTTTATAGATTACATGACCTAAAAAACTTCCAGACTTAACTTTGAGGATACATTTCTTATGATTTAATGAAATACCATACTCACAACATCTATTAAAAATTTATTGGAGATGACCAATATGATCTTCTTTCCTTTTTGAATAGATGGTGATATCATCCAAATAAACCATAATGAACTTTCTTATTAAACCTTTAAAGGCTAAATTCATTGCTCTTTGAAAAGTAACTCCAGCATTTGAAAATCCAAATGGCATTCTTTGGTAAATGAAATTTTTCCACTTGGTGATAAATTTTGTTTTATATTTATTACCCTTATCTACCATTATCTGATTATAGCCTAAAAAACCATCTAGAAAAGAATATACTTGACAACTTGAAACTTTGATCAACATTTCATCAATTTCTTTCTCAGAGGCTTCATTCAAATTTCTGAAATCCATACAAAGGCTAATATCACCATTATTTTTTCTTACTAGAACAAGGTTAGCAAGCCATGTTGAATATTGGACTAGATATATAATTTGGGCTTGCAACAACTTCTTAATCTTGGCTTCCATGGTTGTTTCAAATGATGAATTGAATTTTCTTTGTTTTTGTGTAACTGTCTTACAACCGTTTACCAAAGGAACTTTATGGATCATCACATCTGGTCTAAAAGCTTTAAGATCATCATAAGACCAAGCAGAATTTTTCAAATTATTTTTCTGGAGTAATAATAAATTTTTCTTAAAGATTGAATCCTTTTCCTTTGTGAAATTTAACATCTACAGTATCTCAGTAGATCCAAGATTTATTGTTTCATAAACTTGATCATCTAAATTTTGTATATCTTTTCCGATAAGAAAATTTTTTTCTAAACTCATGTTCATAATCAATCACCTTTTTAGGAATGGAATTTATCTTAAAAATTCACATTGTTTTAGGTATGATTTGACTTTTGAATTCTTTCTTATTTCTCAAGAATCTAAGCAATTAATCATCATCTTTGAATACTTGAAAATGTTTTATGTTATCTGGTACTAATGGCTAATGTTCATTCTCTATTGCTACCTCTTCGTACTTTTCTATCTTTTTCGCATCTAATGTTGAAGTTTCCTTTGCTAAATCATCAGCTATATAATTATCTTCCCCACTTATATGCTCTATTTTATAGTGATGAAATTGATCCAACATTGTATAAACAAGTTGTTTATAAGGCCGCAAGAATGAACTTTTGACTACACAATTTCTTTTGACTTGTTCACAAACCAATCTAGAATCTTCATTTATGATGATTACCTTGATTTCTTTTTCAAATGTTGCTTTAATTTCAATACCCAAGGCTTCATATTCAACCTTATTGTTAGTACAAGGGAAAGATAGATGAATTTCCCTTAAATTTTTTGGGGAATCATCTTTTACTACAACTATTCTAGCTCTTGCATCTTTGAAGTTACAAGAACCATCAAAGTATAATTCCCACTTGTTTTCATCTTGAGATTCCTCTTTCTCAGAGTTACAAACTTCTTTAAAGTGTACAAATTTTGGTTTCAAAGGCTTTTCTTTCAACAACTTTGTTTTTTCCATTCAAAGTTACATTTTCCATCATCAAAGGCTCACTATATATGTATATTTGATTCATCTTCCCTTTTCAAGGTAGCCACATATGAGAATAATACATTGATATGTAACCTAAGAAATCCTTCTCCAACTTCTACTCAACAAAAGACTATGTGAATTTTGTATATCTACCACTTGAATAGTTGCTCTAATTTTTATATGAGGTTCAAAAGTGATTTCCAATAAAATGTAGGGCAATTGACCCATAATCTTCACTCTACTTTTGTCCACTTGGACTATCTTTTTATTGAACTACTTGGGAATTAAACCAACTGTTTTACATATAAACAATGATATAATAGTAGAGGTAGCTCTAGAATGGACCAAACAATTATGAAGATATTTATCCTTTAATTTTATTATCAAAAGAAAAGAAGGAGCTTCCTTGTTAGGAGTACAACCATAACTAGCTTTTGCTGTCTTATCAACATTAGATACATAGCTTAACTCTAACTCTTCAACTATTTTTTTACCTTTAATGAAATCTAAATCCTTTCTTCACTAATCCACTATCTGTAACAATTGATATATACTAATATTAATCCCAATATGTTAAGATCTTCAACCAAATCATATTCTCCATTCAAATAAAAGTCTGGTTTCTTCATCCATTTATTAAAAGACTGATTTTGAGTAGTTTTCTCTACTTGATCTTCTTTACTTTTATTTTTCTCTTTTCTATTTGTTTCAAAAACCTTCCTCTTAGTAGATGGATTAGAAATGACATTTGGAGTCCTGGAAGTAGTTAATATTTCTTTTAATCGCAGATTATAACCATTTTCTTCATTGTTATTACATTCCTCATCTGATGACAGATCCTCTTCTAAACTTAATAGAGAAGAGGTATCACTAGATCCATTGTTAGAAGATTTACTTGCATAATGAACACTAGATAGTTCATTATCTAATTCAATATTAAGGAAGTTATACATAGCAAGATTATTTTCATACTTATCTTCTACTAACTTAGTATCTTAATGCTTATGTTTTCTATTTTTCTTTTCTTCCTTGATTTTAACTTTCACCAAAGCTTTTTTCTAGTTTCACTACTTTGTTGGATAAGTCTTTCATTAATTGTCCCTTATCAGATTCTTTGCTTTCTAACTCTTACTATGTTTTAATATGATATGGCCTTGGTAATGCTTTAAGTTGAGTAAAACATTGCACAAGAATCATAATTTTCTTCTTTTTTTTGAGTTTTGACAATTTCTTCATTGTTAAAGTTTGGCTATTTTTCTATTTGTATCGGTTCACTAAAGTAGTCATTCAATGTTAGCAAATTTGGAGTTCTCCTTAACTAGGTAGAAATATTGGAATTCATAGCCATAAGATAAGTATCTCTAAGAATTTCATCTGATGGTCTATATTGTCTTTGAAAGAGCCCACAAACATGTTGAAACTTAATATTAATATCTCTAACTGAATCTTTGACTCCTTTAGCTTGTTTTAGCTCATAATATAGTTGTTTTTGATCCAATTGATTACTAAACTAGGCCAAGAAAAGACTTTTCGTATCATCCCAACTTGTGATACTATTGCTTGGCAAGTTTGAATACCAACTCTAAGCCATATCCCTTAAATTTACCACAAATAACCTAAAAGCTTGATCTTGGTGTTGAACATTTGCATGAGCCAAAGCTAACTCAAATAGGTGAATATACTCTTTAGCCAAGTAAAATTTTCTAGGAATAAAAAGCTCAGGAAAATATTTGTAAACTACCTTAGGAATATCATTATAGTTTTGAAATTTCCTAATGCTGTAACTCTTGGACAAGGATTTTTCATCCTATTAGAATTCCTTTTGATTATTGAACTCTCATATCTCTTTGACTTTCTCTTTTGGACTAATAAACTAAATAGAAGAGGTGATCTTCTTATCCTTATGGTCTTTACTCCACTAATTGTCCCAAACTCAAGAACTTTTTTTTGTTCTTCTTCTGATGAATAATTAGTCTTATAGTCAAGAATTTCTTTGGAACCTTTAAAATCTTTCAAACTATTATTCTATTTGGTCATGAATACAAAATAGTATCTAATTTTTAAGCATGTCTAGCAACAAAAGAACTATTGGTGCCCTAGGACTATCAAACTTACAAACTTAGGTGATAAATTTTCCTACTTCTAGCATCAAAAGAACTGATGGTGACTATTTGGGACTACCAACGTTATGGACCTTCAATCTTGTGACCTTTGGGATCATCTGATGCAAAGGTATTCTTCAAACAAGGTTTCGGTGCTTGCTAGTCTCTAGCAATAACAAGGCCCATATACCTTCAAATAGAATCAATGGTTATTAAATGAACTAAACGTGAGTATGTGTTTGTTGTTGTGAATGTTGAAATGGTTGAGTTATGTAGGAAATTGTAATTAGCTAGCATAAAAGAAATTTAGCTAACCTTGTCAAATACTATGAGTTATTGAAAGTTCCTATTTTGTCAAATCACTTAGTCTATATAGTCCCTATAGTACATTACTTGTAACAAATAAAATTTCCCAAAAATTTTTGAGCACAATTCTGCCAATCTACTCCTAATTTCCCTCAAAGAGAAAATTTCACATGAAAACTAGAAATAGAGTGAGATTCAATGGATTTTAGAAAGAGAAAAGAGAAGAAAGAAAATTTGTATGGGATCTCAAACATTTAAGAAAGATAAATTGACATGAGAAAACACTTTGTAATAAAGCTATTTCAATTTAATCTATTACAAATTATCCAAACCCTCTAAGCTCAACAAGAAATTTCATAAAAGATACTTTAACTACCAAAATGCTTTGTAAATGACAAAGTACAAGCTTCTATTTGACTGGTTAAATATTGGTCAAGAATTGCACACAATAGAACTTCTAGAAAAATTTGACAATTTCAAGATTGCAATATTAAGGTAATAAAATTTAAAAATAAAGAACCTTTTTTAGTCATCTAAAAGTATTAAAGTTTTTCTAAATTCTCTAGAATCAAATAGGCAATTTCTATAAGACATTACTATTAAATTGCTCAAGATGCTTTTCTAACACAACATAAGCTCTTATTTAGCAAACCTTAATAGATGTCTAATATTGCGCTAAAATAGAGCTATAAAGACAACCTAGAAAAATCCCAAGATTAAATGCCAAGCAAGATACTATCTAAACCATTAGCTAAGTAACTAAAACCAAATGGAAAGAAATGAACCCATAGGATTAAAAAAACAACTAGCTAAATTGATGCCTTTAGTAAGTCATGCTTTACAAAAATTCTTCAAAGTTGCTAAAATCCTTCTCAAAATCCTCCTCCCTTTCTTCTACCTTTGAAGTCCCTTTTATAGTGATGATAGGGTAGTTACAACAACCATGATATGTTAAGGGTGTTACAAATATCTAGGGGATTAATTCATAACCACCCTCAGGAGCTATAACTTTTATGAGAAATTTAAGCCATAGTTGGCAAGTGTCTTGTCCAATAACTAACTTAAAAATCTCCTATTTTATTTTTCTTAATATTTTTGAGGCTTTATCCTTATTGTGAGCTCTCCATTTTCGAGCACATCAACCCTTATAATATCTCTTCGTATGGCGTAGAAATAATTGTATGCTTTTAAAGTAGAGATAACTCTAATTCAAGGTGCCTTCTTCAATTCCAGGTCACCAAAATATAATTGCAAGATAGTCAATCTATAGTTGTTCATATTTAATCATTATATTTTATTCTTCTTATTTTCATATCATGGTTTAATCTTATGATTATTTCTTTAGTCATGTTATAATTCCATACCAAAACCTTAATGCAAAACCATAATATTTTGGAAAATAATCGTGAGTGTTGGTGGAAATGAAAAATCACAATAGTAAACATGGCTAAAATACTGATGAGAAACCATGATGTGCTTCTACATACTCCATCAACATTGCGTGTCTCTACAGGACAACAACCACTTGTTCATAGCTCTGTCTCTACCTCCATGTCCAGTGTGGTAGTGTATAATCTTTGATTAATTTCTCAAATGTCACATTGCAACATGCAAGGTTGCAAAAAAAAAAAGGCACCATATTTGCTACCTATATGAGTGCCACCATAGATAGGTAATCCGCCACCAAGCCTTTGCAATTTCTACCATGATTTTCCATGATGTCCTCTACTAAGAAATCAGCATTGGTAATGAGGTAAGGATTACAAGGGTTTCAAGGATTTTATTGTCAAGGTATCCATGAATGAAGGAGACTTTTACAACTACAGGTGTTTTTATTTTTTATTTTGCAAATGTGTGATTTTAATGGCTATGGAAGCCATAGAACTAAAAGCATTAATGCTCAGATGAGCCCATTGCTATACAAAATGATCCCTGTGGCTTGTTTTAGATAGAATCTGTGATGCACATGGCCAACTTCTGCATTTCAGGCTGGGTTTCTAGTCGTGTTTTATGCCATGGATGCCAGATTTCATTTTGAAGAAGTAAGGGTTTGATTGTAAAAGTTGGTAGGTCTAGCACTTTTGGAGACCATTTGGTATTTCCTATAGTTGAAATTAGCACTAGGAACCATGCCATGGCCGCTAATTTCTTGGAAATCCATTACAACAACTTTGCATAAACACTTTGGATAAAATTTAATATTTTGATGAATGCTATTTTGGAAATTTTGGAATTGATTATTTAATTTTGAAAGTTTATCAACTTCTCTTTGAAATTTTATTAATTTCCTAACTAAAATATAAGCTACCTTACTTGGATATATTTCTCACATAAATCCAATATTCTTCTCCAATATTGCTTTGATGTTTTAATTGAAATATCACCTTCAAAATCGTTGCCTTGTATTTGGTATTTGGTAGGATAGCTTCAAATATACTTTTATAAAACCAAAGTATCATAAATTTATCAACTTTTTAAAAGGCTACCAAGGATCATCACTACTCCATAATAATGGTGAGAATGTGACAATGCTAGGAAATAGTTAAAAAAAAGTTTTAAATTCATCCAATATTTTGAAGTTTTCATGAGATTACAAATCAAAGAATATGAAATAAAGAAGAATAACAATTTGAGTCTCATGATGAAGGGTGGGATAATCCCTAATTAGAGTACAAGAAAATCTTGGGAAATCAACAATTATAGCAAATACTCTATAAACAAAAATTTGATGCCCTGAAAATTAGAAGAAATGAAAGTGTTGAAAACTTCTTTATTAGAATGTATCACAACTTATGAAAACTAGATGAATATGTCTATGCATATATAATATGAAAAAGGTTTATAAATTTATTCAAGTTCTCTACATAGATCCAATATTTGAAAACATGATGGAAAACATTACTCTTTCAAAGGACTTCAACATCCTTAGTATCAATGAATTAGTTTCTCAAGTCAAAACCCTAGAAATTATGAAGAATAATAAACAATATAGTAAAGATGATCAAACCTACATAACTAACTAAAGAGGAAGATATAGGCAAGAAAGATTAAAAGGGATAGGAAGATTTAATTATCAAAATAGTGATCAAGAAACAAACTCAAAAAAATGGTTAAAATACAAGAGAAAGATAAAGAGGTTTAGCTAGAGGAAGAGGCAAATGGAATCAATCTAAAAGACAAAGACAAGGTCAAGACTCGATACCATATTGTATCTTTTGCAAAAGCAAAGGTCATACCTTCAACCAATGCTAGACCAGAATTGGTTTTGAAATAATAACTGGACAATGTTCACAAATAGAACAAGATACTTCCTCATCATCTCAAAATGATGCTCAAGAATAAAGACAAAGAAATTATCCTTTAATTCAATTTTAAAAAAATAAAAAAATATTACTAGATTGTAGAAAATGGGTCCTCCAATTACATGACACCCTATAAAAATTATCTTCTAAATTACAAAAAAAAACAATAGTTTTGGTAATGTCAAAATTGAAGATGGAAATACTTAGTAATAAAAGGAATAGGAGATTCTGTAGTTAAATTAAAAAATTGACAAAAATCACCATTTCTAATGTGAATTATTTTCCTAATCTTTCTAACCCTCTCATCTATATTGGACAAGTGTCTAATGGAGGAAATAGTAGAGTTTCAAGAGCAATTTCTATATTATCAACAAATCCAACGATGAAGATATCATGAAAATTAAAGCTTTGAATAATAGAATATATTGCCTTGAATATGACCATCTCAATGATAAAGGGGACATCATAAGCAACTATACTAAAGAAAAGCATGTCCTCATAACAAAATCTAATCAAATATATTCCTCAAAATAAATTTAAGACTTTCATATAAGAAAATCAAATTAATTCTTTTTACAACTCTCACATGATAAAGAAGAAAAAACCTTTTAATCTTCCCAACCTAGATCTTGTTGGAGTAATGTCCATTATTTCAATCGAAGGGGAAAATTATTATATGATCATAGTAGATGACTACTCAAGATACACTTATACTTACAATCTAAAGCAAAAAGATCAGGCCATTAAATATGTTGAAACTTTCCACAAAATAATTAAAAATTCCATGAATGTTAAGATTAAGGCCATCAAATTAGACAAAGGAGGTGAATTCACACATAAATAATTTGACAAGTTTTGTAAAGAAAATGGTATCTTTCATTATACCACATGTGGATATAGCCCCTAGTCAAATAGTGTAGCTAAAATAAACAATAGAATAATACAAGACATGGCAAGATGCTTACTAAAGCATGTCTCATTGCCTAACCAATATTGAAGTATGATCATCATAGCTACTTGTTAGATTTCTAATTGAATCATTACCAAAAGCAATGAAGATAGATCTCAATATGAAGTTCTATGTATAGACCATACTTCATATTGAGATTTCAAATTGAAGTTAGATTTCAATATGAAGTTAGATTTCTAATTGAATCATTACCATCAAGCTCATTCTCTTCATAGCAACACATAAAGATCTAAAGGTTCAATAAATGGATGTCAACTCAACATTTGTAAATGGATACACCAAAGAAGAAGTATACATCTACAAGCCTAAAGGTTATGCTACCAAAGGAAAATAGAACAAAGTATGAAAACTCAACAAAGCTCTATATGACCTAAATCAAGTACCCAAGGTTTAGTTCCAGAGAATTAATGACTATCTCATTATAAAAAGAATTATCAAAATTCCACGTTTAAATCAACATTATATTTTAAGAAGAACATATATGAATTGATCATCATATCGCTATATGTGGATGATATTATCTTTATTTTCACCAATAAAAGGCTAGTAAAAGATTTCAAGAATGATATAAAAACTAAATTTGACATGAAGGATCTTGGATAACTCAAATACTTTGTAGGAATTGAAGTGAACCAGGAAGAGGAGGGAATCAAGATTCATTAAATCAAATATATAAATTACATCATTGAAAAATTCAGTCTAAAGAATGAGAATTCAATCAACAATCATTTACTATACAATTTAAAGTTAACTAGCAAAGATAAAAATCCTCTCATAGATGCAATCATGTATAGAACCATGATTGAATTACTTCAATTTCATTGCCATACTAGATTGGATTTTGAGTATGTAACAACATACTTATCAAAATTCATGTAGCAACCAAGATCATCTCACGTGAGAACACTTATGCATCTCCTCTAGTATGTAAAAGTAACTTGCAACTTTGGGATCCAATTCAATAAAGAAGACAATAAGCTTCATGCATATTCAAATGTTAATTAAGCAGGAGAGAATGATGATAGAAAATTTGCATCATGAGCTCTCATTATGCATCAAAAAATTCAATATACTAGAATTCAAAGAAATAATTATCCATTAGCTTATCCACTTATGAAGCAAAATTTATTGTCATTGATAAGCGGTGAGAGGTACCCCTATGCCCAACCATATGAATTATGAAACATTCATACATGATTTGGTCAAATTCCATAGACTCTATGTCTTTCGATACGCTAGTATTCTAGGAAGTTAACTTTGCCCTAATAGTCATTCGTTGTCTTCTCAATTACACTTGTGATGCATAAGGTATGCTTAAGTGTAATCAAGGCATATGATTTTTATTATTTTATGTTTTATGTTCCCAGTGCTTAAAGTAGAGAAATGAAGTAATTTAATAACTAATTTAATTTAACTAGTTAACTAATCTCTAACTAGTCCTAACATAAACATCTAGTCCCACTATCCGTACATGTCCTAAAACCACATACCCACTGCTGGGATTACTAAGCACTGTGCTACTTAGTGAACTAAGCAATAATGCTACTAGGATTATCAAGCAAATACATGTTTACTTTCGAAACAATCGTACTTATGTGTTTAATCTATTTAGCTTAATTAATTAACTAATTTCTTGAAGTCTAATTTAGCTTAATTAATTACATAATTAATGAAAACAATAAATGCATAAATAAAGCATTAATCTATCCTAAGTGCTACAAGGTTTAATCAAAAGGCTCATCTTTATTGCCATATAGACTAGTGTGATTCAGGTACAACAATGCTCGAATCAAGATCTGTACACTTTCTAACTCCTACTATGGGCACTTAGAGAAATATTCTAACCCTCAAATGATAAAACTGCAAGATCTCTACTACAACTATGACTTGAATCCCCATAAACATAGTTGGTGAGTGCATATTTATAGATTTTATTGAAGACCCATGTCGATGGGGCCACATAGATGTAGCAAACACTACATCAAAGCAGCCCCATTGATGAGGTAACACCACATAGACGAGGCCTCATCAATGGAGCCCTATCAAAGAGGCCACGTCATTGGGGATCCATTGACGTGACACAACGATGATTCGTCATAGCCCCATGATTGAATGAAAACTTGTTCTCAAGTTCCTTTATAAAATTAAGAAGGTATGGGATTATTAACTAAATCTTTGACATAACAAACTAAATTTACCAAACTAAGTGCCCAAGTGTACAAATCAACAACATTACAAAAATTATGGTGTTCATAACACAAAATTAAACACCATGACATGACTACACAAAACTCGATAGCACATACTCTAATGGCATGAAGGCAGTGGAGAAGATTAGATAGTCCTATGTAGTGAAGGTTCCTAAGGTTCTAAAGGACCTTCACCAACTTTGGGCACATGTGGTTGTTGAGGTGGCTATGTCTATCTTCCTACCACTACAACCTTCAATGGAAGGTAAAATGCATCTAGTAATTCCTTCATCTTCTCATCCTTGCTCCAAGGATCATTCATAGTCCACGAGGCATTGCCAATGTGGGCTTGAATGGGGATATCCCATGAATAGGGCATGACTAGAAATAGCTCCTTAATGTTGACACAATAGGTAGCAAATTGTTTACATTTGACATCGAATGCCCTCATTGCATTTTGCAGCTCCTAATAGTCATTCATCCTTTTGGCCAAGTTCTTAGTAGTAGATCTCTAATTAGTGTATTTGCCCTTGAGAACCTTGCCTTCAGCATTTTCCATTACAAGCTTTTACTTAGTGTTATTATGATGCTTGAACTCCACCTGATACAACAAGTATGAGCTAGCCACTTGCTTCTTTAGTTCTGACTGTAGTCATCCGATAGTCAACATAGCCAAATTTGCATATCAAAGATTGGCAAGCTCCATGTATTCTATCATATCCTCAATCTACAACTCCTTCATGTATATTTCTACCTTATTATAGGCATCTATGCCATCAATGATAGGTTTTCAAATGTCTCTTCCTTGCTGGAGTTGCTATAGGATTACATTTACTTTTTCCTTCACCAACTAGATGTACTTTTCATTAACTTCTTTCTGTAGACCAACCTGATCTTTGTAATGATCCTTGAATCTCTCAAATCTAAGAGTCTTTGATTTCCAAGTAGCTACCTCTATTGTAGTCTTCTGGTGAAGGGCATGAACCTTCTCTATGGAGAAGTTTATATTTTTAGTTGCTAATCTCCTTAGCTTTGTCTTCACTCTAACTAGTTTCTCCTTATGTTTATGGATAAAGTTAGTCAACTATTGTTTATTCTCATCAAAATTTCACAGGAAATGATTCTCTATGGTCAATTGCACATTCTTCTCATGGGCTAGATCCAAGGCCTTCTAAGTTTTGTGCTATGTAGCCTCTACCAAGGATCGATAGATCACTGCTATCTTTATCACACCCTCAACCCCTTTCAATCTGGTGTGAAGCTATTCAAGAGCTTCATATCTTGTTAATGTTAGGTTGAGAAATGCAAGGTTAGCAATTTGGGCTCTTAATTCAAAAACTTCAGTAGTCAAGTGCTTATTCAACTCCTTGGTTGTTTTGAGTTACCCTTCCAAGATGATGCTTTTTCCCCTTGTCTCTAGCAACTTTGACTAGGTTATAGTAATACTATCGAAAAGATCAAAGACATTTATAAACTATTGTTCAGTTTCCACAAGTTAGCCTAGCAATCCTTCATGCTCTACTACACTTAATCTATTACTTATGGTTTCTACAAACATCTGCAAATCTTTGAGTGCAATGACATCTAGTATAAACACTGTAAGTACATTGAGTTCTTCAACAATTCTATCAACAACCACCTCTAGTGTTGTCTCTTGTCCTTGGTGCTACTTCACCAGTACTATTACCCCCTTTCCCTCTTCCAATTGCACTGAGAAGGTCATGACATTTCCAAGAATTTCTAGGAGTGGTTGTTATTTTGCAAGAGATACTGTGACCTCTCTAGTATTAGGATTCGACCTCATGAACAATTATGTTCATTATATCAAAAAAATGGATCCACCTCCCCCCATCAGGCTAACTATTTGAGCCACCTCATTTAGGTGACTCATTGCTAGCTAGTACATAAATGGATCCCTATCACTCATGCTTGCTTGTTGCTCTTGTTCGCTCAAGAGCCATTCTCAATATTTGTGCAACCATTGGGCTATTTTTAGTGATGTCTAGCATAGTTTTTTGAGTGGAAGGTGGAGGTGGTGGCTGGTGCTCCTCTTCTTCAATGATCATTGCAAGCATTTTTCTTTCATCATCTTTGTCCAATTAGCAATCAAAGCATGCCTAGTAGCATCATTTGTATAACAAACTATCCCTCCCCTCTAATAGAGTTTTCTAATGAGGCATGGAAAATGGAGTGCATTCCTTCCATATTTATTCTCTTTAAATTACTTCTTCATCTCTAGATAGATAAGCTATGGAAGGTTAACATGGAATCCCCACTCAAAGTAATGCACGCATAAGCAGAAAAGGTAGTCATTTTGTTGGGCCTCACCATGGGATTTAGGTGAAAGGCCATAATCTTGTAGTGGATCCTTTCTATCAGTGTAAGCATTTCAAACTCCTTGTGGTCAACACCATAGCACCATCACACCCATTTCTTATTGATGCTGGGGTTCACCTACATTTGAATCTCAATGAGATTCATCCTAGTTTCTAGCAACCCAAGCACTTTAACAATGGCCTGCACTAAGTAGGACACTAAGATGTCCTTGATTTTGATCATTGAACCAACCTTCTTGTTGTTTTAGAATAAGAATGTCTCTTCCATGTACCACTCCCTACTGAAAGTAATAATTGACCACATGGGAGAGGTCTTTAGTTGGTCCTATACTTCTTTAGGTGCTTCCTCTAGGAAAGATCCAAAGTTTAACTCCTAAAGCACTATTTTTTGGACCTTCCTTGATCTAATTTGATTCAAGAAGGCTTCTATCAAGGTCATCTCAAGGTTTTCTTGTTGAGCTAGTACCTCATCCCAGTGGAAATATTCTGTTGTTGCTACTAGTTCTATAATTTTATGAACAAATTCCACCTCAACCTCTTCCCTAAGAGGACCTGTGGCATGGCTTGTAAGTGGTTCTTCCTAGGCTTGTTCTTGGCCCTTTTCCATTCTAGGCATTTTCTCCCTTGGTTGAGATAGTCCTCCTTCCTATGTATGTTTACCCTTTGGGGCCATCTGCGGTCATAACACATCCATGGATTAGTAAATATAATGTGTAACTTTAAATACCTTCTCTCATTATTTAGTTCCACTTTGGCTAAGGTTGGACCATGGCATATTCATTATTTTATTATTATTATATGAATTAATTTTCATTATAATATCATTGAAGCTCATTGGAAAGGTTTAACTTCTATAATTTGATTTTTAAGTGTTGATTTCTTAGTTAAACCTTTGTGGAAGTTAGAAAAATGGTGAAAACATTTTTGTTAAAAATAGCACATTTGTGGCCCCCACGACAAACAACTTACCTCCAAGAGTTACAGGGTCAAAGAACAGAGTGATTTGGATAAATGATTAGGAAGTTATGAACTCTGTAAGGTTCTGGGCTCTGAACATATGAAAAACTCCCTTCACATTTGTGAGAAAATGTGAAAATTTTTTAGGGTCATGCATATGCATACTATTTTTGCACTATGTTGATAGGGCTTCATATACGGGGCCTTGTATACACATCAGCTCCATCAATAGGGCATTGTTTACAAGGTTTGTAAAAAAAATTTCAATTTTGAATATCCTAAAAAGTACAAGAAATTTTGAATGAATTTGGAGTCCATGAAGTTCCAAAAAAAGTGAAGAATATGATGGAATCATTGAATATGGTCTTTTAAAGCTTGAAAACTAAAAAATTTAATGGAGAATGTGTGCATTGAACAAAACATGTAAAGAAGCACAAGGTCGAATGCAGAAGATGGATGTATGAAAAGTTTTAATTGTAATAATGCCTAAGGATTAGGTGCTTAATGAACCCAACCAAGGGATATCCCAGTGAATCCTCCTCATAGTAGGCACATTCCTTGTTTGCCTTTGCATAACCTCAACCTAAGGAGTCCATGGATCCCATAGGTGATTAATGATTTATCGAAGTTAAAGATCAAAACATAGAAGATTCTACCCAAGAATTCAAGTATGTCAAACAAAGACACCGAATCAAGAACATGGACACTAGTGATAAGGTAAGTTACAAGTAGCATAGATAAATTATGGAGAATGTGGAATGGAATTTTGAATTGAGGTCATAAAAAATCCCTTGTGGATTTTGTGTTTAAAATGACCTGAGAAGATACATCCTTAGTCTAGACCGAAACCAACTACTTTCAATGATTTCACATCACCACTCCAAGATTAATCTACCCCCTTAAGACATAAGAGTCCTCCCATAGAACAACCACCATTCCATAAAGAGAAGAAAAGAGAAGTAGAAAATGAGAGAGGACCTTAGTTAGAGGGGACCTTCAGACATGGGTAATATGTCTTTCTAGTCCCATAACCAGTGCTTGTAGCTTGTTTATT
>MNCI01004590.1:63444-120896 GCA_015680685.1 Gnetum montanum
AGTTGGAAGAATGAGATCTAAAAAATTGAGCATAGTTGTCCATTTATTGAGGTATTTGTTGCACCAGCTTACTTTGGCTCGTGGAAAGGCTTTATCTATTGGATGTTGACCAACTACTTTTTGTTTGGACTGTCAAGTTTGCATATGATCATAGCCCCAAAAAGAAAGGTTTCATCAATTATATAAGGCCCTTCCCACAATTTTTGGAATTTAGTTTTTTGATGTATGTGTGTGGGATTTCAATAGAGAACCTTATCTCCTGGTTAAAATTTCACTTTCTATATTCTAAGATCATGTCGTTGTTTGTTGAATGCCTTATGCACTTCATTCAAGGATAGGGCTACTAATTGATTTTCATCTAGGACATTTAGGTTGATCAATATTTATTTTTGTGCCAAAATTAGGTCTAGTTCTAAGTCACAAACCATTGAAAGTGTATGGATCTCAAATTGAATTAGGAGTGTTGGAAGTTTTCTGTACACTAGCTCATAGGGAGAGTAGCTAATTTTCATGTTGAGTGGTAGGCCTAAAGCGCATCGTTGAGTTTTGTATTCTAGTCTCTCCTATATTTGCTAATAGTTCTCATTAGAATCTTTGTAATCTTCCATTTAGTCACCTCTGCTTAACCGCTGGCTTGGGGATGATAGGAAGTTATTATTTTATGTTAAACCTCCAAGCATTACATAAGTTTTTAGAAAGTAGCACTTGTAAAGTGGGTTCCATTGTTAGAAATTAGTGCACATGGCACCCCAAACCTATTCACAACATTTTGTTGTAAAAATTAAGCAACAGTGGATGATATACAGTCAATGATGGGTACTACTTCTACCCATTTGGTATAGTAGTCAACGACGACAATTATTTATGCCTTCCGATTGGACATGGGTGTGATGGGATCCATAAATTTTATGCCCCACAGTGGTTGAATCCACTATTGAGGACATTTCATACGTGTGGTCATCCCACCATCTCGTTGATAGAACTCACAGGATCAAACAAATTGGTGGACATCCCTAAATATTATGGACCAATAATATCCTTCCATCAATATTTTTATGATCATGCATCTCCCAGCATAATGGCCTCCACAAGGACTTTCATGAGCATCTTAGAGAATGTGCAATTGATCTACATTAGGTACACACTAATGAACTAGTTCATCAACACACATCTTGTAAAGGTGTTGATAAATTCCATAAATTTCTTAGCCTAATGAAGAAACTACTGTTTCTTTCTATGGTCCAAATCTTGTGGCATCTCCTGAGTGAGAAGATAAGTGAGTATGCCATCATACCATTTTGGTTCTATGGGAATTTGTTCATTTATTGTAGCCACAAAGAGAAGTTCATTAGGAAATAGATCAGATAATGGACTTTCCTCTTCTTTATTATCCTACCACAACCAAGACAAGTTGTCAATGACCACATTCTTAGTCCCATTTTGATCTACCATTGTAATATCGAATTCCTACAAGATCACTAGCCACCATATGACATGAGGGCTTATCATTGGTTTATTCATGAGAAAGAGGATGACACTGTGATCAATGTGCACAAACACTTTATATCCAAGCACATAGTTCCTAGACATTTCTAAAGCATACACCACCATCATCAGTTCTTTCTCTGTGGTGATCTAATTTAGTTGTGCACCCACAATGCTTTGACTTACGCAATAGATGTAATATGGATGTTTCTTATCATTGAACTATGTAAGAATGGCTCCCAAGACATAGTTAGATGCATTTATCATGATATGGAATAGTTTGAATCAATCAAGTGATTGTAGAATTGGAGTCTCTACAAGCTTCTATTTGAGGCTCTAGAATGCATTTTCACATTCCCTAGTCCAAATTAAGGAAGCATCTTTCTTTGTTAGCTTAACCAATGGTTTCTTGATCTTTGAAAAATTCTCTATAAATTTCTAGTAGTTGCCAGTGTATCCAAGGAATAACCAAACATCTTTGATGATTTCTGGTTAATGGGTAATTCCTTGGATGACCCTTATCTTTTTAAGGTCTACCTCAATCCCTTCCTATGAAATTTGGTACCCCAATACAATGCCCTCTTGGATCATGAGATGGCTCTTTTACCAATTGACCTGAAGATTTATTTCCATATATCTTTTTAGTCCTTACTCAAGGTGGTCCAAGGCTAGCTTGAATGTAGCATCATAAGCAAAGAAGTCATCCATAAAGACTTCCACTTTGCTACCTATTTGTTGCTAAAAGATGCTTAAGACTAGGCATTGGAAAGTGGCAAGAGCATTGCATAGACCAAAACACATATTTTGATATGCAAAGGTCCCCCAAGGACTTGTGAATGTTATTTTGGCCTAATCTTCTAGTGCAATCTAGATTTGGTTATAGCCATTATAACCATCCATAAAACTATAATAGCAATGCCCAGATATAGTGTCCAACACCTAATCAACAAATGATAACAAAAATGATCTTTGAATGTTGCCATGTTTAATAGCTTAAAGTCAATACAAACCTACCATTTTCCATCTCTCATTGGTACTATGATGAGTGGACTAACCCAGTTGCTATCTACAATGGATTAAATGAACCCTACCTTCAGGAGTTTCACAATCTCCTCCTTGAGAATTTGCTTTAATTTTAGATTCAACTATCATTGTGGTTGTCTCCTTGGCTTCATGGATGAATTAGTGTAAATGCAATGTTGGCATATTCATGGATCAATTCTAGTGAGTTCAGGATATGGCCAAGAAAAGGCTATTGGTTATTTGTTAATCACTTTCAATAGTTTTGCTTTCTACTTGGAAGCAAGTTTGGCATTGAGTATGACCAACGTATCATTTTTTAAGAATATATATTCTAGGTCGATAGCTAGATTTTTCAACTCTAGGGGCTCTTGCTTGAAATTTATAGGGATCTCCAACTCTCCCCAATTAGTATCACAATTTTCATTATTAGAAAGTTGGTGATGAACTTGCCCTAGTTCATCCATGCTTGTGACATTTTGCTACTGTCAAAATTAGTGGTCAGCCACTCGATACCCTCTTGTTTTATGGCTTCTATGTATAAAATCCTTTGAATATCTACTTCTTGTGCACACTACTTGCATGTAGAAATAGATGTTTGTTTCACAAACTAGAGCTTTTGCATGCAATTACACCCTATATCATTATACACAATGCATGGAACTCATCTCTTCTTGATATTTCCAAATGCATTTTCCTTTGATATCTCCAAGGAAAAATCTTTGATGTCCATTCTTGCATCAACAGTGCTTAACCATGCCCTTCCCATAATGGTTGGAAAATCCCCCTTGTAGTTTTCAACCTTGATTACTAGGAAATCGATAAGACAAGACCACCCATAGAAAGTGGTCACAATATCTTCTACTAGTCCCAATGGAACAATAATGGATTGGTCTATCAATTCCAATCTAATAGTGCTCTTCTTGAGAGGCATTAGGTTCCAGGAAATATACATCTTATGAGAAATCAAGTTCACACTGGAACCAAAATCAAGAAGGGCTTGACATAGTTCATTCCTAGAAATATGTAAATAGATAAGAGGACTTCTAGGATTAGCTCATTTCCTAGGCAGGTTGCTAGCCTAGATCCAATTAGAGATGGCATGAGTGAGCATAATAGTATGGATTTTAGGCAACATTTGATTTGAAGGGCACCTAATGGAATGGTTAGTAAAGGATGAAGTAGAAGTAGGGAAATCAACCATCTAAGTTTATGGCTTAGTAGGGATGTTGGGTTGAAAGAAGGATTGTTTATGAGCACAAGGTTCTAAATCCCTTGGTTGATGAACCGGTTGCAAATTGACAACCCTAGTTCTAGGCTGGAAGTTCACTCTACATAGATGGAGTAGGTGGTAGTTACATTGAGGGTGGAGGAACAAGTGCAGGGAAAAAACAAGGATAAGGATGAAATGTGGCATCCCTCTTGAAATGTGGAGAATGATCTCTATAGTATTTATGAGAGTAGTGGTAATGTTGAAAAGGAGAAATGTGACTAGAAGCATCACATGGAGACAAGGGTTGCTAAACATAATACCCATATGTATCTAGTTGCTAAACATCATAGCATCATTGTTGTCCTAATATTCACCTCCATTATGGTTGTTCTTTCTATGGTGTTTGTCAAAACTAGAGGAGGAAAGAAGAAAAAGATGCAAATGAATAGGGTGAATAGGGAGGAGGACTACCATCACCATGGTGTTTGTCAATTCTTCTTCAATTGTCACAGCCATGTTCATTAGCTTTCTTGTCATCTTGATGCTTGTCCAAGCCCCTACCTTGACTACCATCTTTACCTAAATCTGGATTGTTGATAGTGAACTATAGACTCAAGGCCACATCCCCATCACTAGTAACATGGGATGGAGAATTTTTATGTTGAGAGCCCCTAGAGGAAGGGTCCTCATTGTCATCTTGTTTAAGTAGGAACAAGGGATTGGTGAATAGTTTTCCCTTCACAAACTCATGATGCTTCTCTTGGTGTGGATCTCTCTTGTGTTGTGTTTCGATGGGATGGTAGTCCCGATAGTCATAATCATGTACAACATACTCCTCTTGAAGATCTTGGATGCCTAGCTTCTTAAGAATTTGAAGTAGAATCATGGGCACAAATTAATTAGGAGGAATTACAATGTTATCTTCCATATCAAGCCATCATAGGTGTTCATCTTGATGCAGGATGAAGATGAAATTAGGCACATACTCATCTGGATGAGTATACACCACCTTGCATTCTTGAGGGACTGGTAGTTTCATATCATCATGCCTATGAGAAGAAGACATTTTAAAATACTAATAATATATCAATGCACTTATGTGATTATATTTATTGTGAGAATGATTTTGACCTTAGGGTTTATCTAATGATGTTAATGATATTCACTAAACCTAGATAGCACACATTTCAACAAAAAGAGTTCCTAGCAGTAGTGCCAATGATGAACAGTAAGAGGTACCCCCTATGCCCAACCATATGAATCATGAAGAATTCATGCACAATCTAGTGAAATTCTCAAACTCTATATCTTCCAATACACTAGTCTTCTAGGAATTTAACTTTGCCCTAATAGTCATTCATTGTCTTCTTAATTACACTAGTGATGTACAAGGTATGGTTAAGTGTAATCAAATCACATGATTTTTATTAGTTTATGTTTTATGTTCCTAGTGCTTAAAGTAGAGAAATGAAGTGATTTAATAACTAATTTAATTTAACTAGTTACCTAATCTCTAACTAGTCCTAACATAAGCATCTAGTCCCATATTTCGTACACATCCTAGATCCACATACCTGCTGCTAGGATTACCAAGCGCTATGCTACTAAGCGAACCAAGTAATAATGCTATTGGGATGACCAAGTGAATACATGTTTACACTTGAAGTAGTCATACCTATGTGTTTAATCTATTTATCTTAATTGAGATTAATTAATTGCATAATTAATGAAAATAATAAATGCATAAATAAAGCATTAATATATTCTAAGTGTTGCAAGGTTTAATCAAAAGGCTAGTCTTTATTGTTGTTCACATTGGTGTGATTCAAGTACAACAATGCTCGAATAAAGATCTATACACTTTTTGACTCCTATTGCAAGCACTAAGAGAAATATTCTAACTCTCATATGACAAAACTGTAAGAGCTCTGCTACAACTATGACTTGACTTCCCATAAACACGGCTGGTGAGAGCGTATTTATAGATTTTATTGAAGAACTACATCGACGAGGCCCCATAGACATAGCAAATGCTACATCAACATCACCTTGTTGATGAGGCAACACCATGTAGACAAGGCCACATCAACAAGGCCCCATCAATGAGGCCATATCAACGAGGGCCTATCAACGCAACATAATGACGATTCATTATTCATGGACAAATTCTGCTAACACATACTATGGCTAAATAAATTTCTCTCATGTAGGATCCAAATTTGATGTCCCTACCAATTTTTATTATGAAAATACAATAGTAATTCAATCATCTAAAGACTATGTACATTACAAAAAATCTAGATACATTAACATCAAGTACTATTCCATCAAGTAAGAAGTGAAGAAAAAAACCATCAAACCCATTCACATTAGTTCAAAAGAGTAACTTGTTAACTTACTAACAAAAAATATTTTGTCTCCCAGGATCAAGTGCATTAATGAATTTATAGAAATTTAGAACATGATAAAGAAGGGAGAAAGAAAATATGAAGAATGAATTTTTCCTTCCTCTTTAAGGAGGAATTTTTGGGCTTTTTAGAATAGAAGATAGTATTTTTATATTTTTTTATATAATAGAAGTTTATTTTAATAAAATATAAGAAATTTCTAGATTAATAGGTAGTTTTACTATTATTTTAGCCCCAATACATATATATATATATAATTTTTTTGTCATTGGATCTATGATGTATTATTTTTAGTAAACTTTTCCCTACTTGTCACATATATATATCTAAGGCACCTCTTAGAGATTTGTATTATGAAATCATCAATAGTATTTCAACAAGAATTTGACTAGTTCATCATCAATTCATTAATATTTCATAAATTCATTAATTCATCACCCTTCATCAACATGATTCATCATTATTTACTTTTTCTTGGAAGTTGAATAATTAGAATTATGGGACATTCTCTATTTTAATCATATATTAGTAATTGAGCAACATTTTTTAGTGATTATAGATCTATTAGAAGGCTAGAACATGTGTGGTTACATGCAAATAAAATTAGTTTAATCACTATTACAATTGAAAGAAATTAGCTCTATAATTTTGTAGATATTTTGAATCTTGAAATTTTACTAGAATAAATGATGATCAATGATTAGGTTATTTCTTCCTCATTACATAATTATTTGATGTGATATTAGACGTATTTGAAAGCTAATACCTTTGGAAATGTCTAATTAGAAGTTTGGCATCATAAACTTAATAAATTTTAAGTTATCATCTCTCAAATTGGCACTACTAGAATTATTGCTAGTTTTGATAGATTGAAAAGAACATAAAATAACTTCAACTTCTAGATATCTTTTGTAGTACTTTCTTTTTCCAAATTATACAAAATTTTCTAATTTTTCAAACAATCTAAATTTTATTAGTTTATTCTTTGTGAAGTTAAGATAACCATGCAATTCCTTCACTGCCTAAAATTCCTTTACTATCTCTATGTAGTATTTCACCTTGTGAAGGAATTATTGTTTCATTTGCTTATCCCATCCAATAGTAATTTCTTACTTACCCAAATAGGTGAGATAGACTACACACCATGGCTCAACTCTATAAGATACCATTTTGCATTTGTAAATAGTAGGTAATCAAGAAATTAATCAAATAATAGCTCTTTATTAGTCTCATTGTCCCTTCATAGCTAAGATAAATGATCAACTACAACATTTTCTACCACCTTTTTGTCTATCATCATGATATCATACTCCTATAAAATGATTAGTCATCATATGATATAAGGCTAACCACTGGCTTATTCATTAGGAATTGTACCACATTATGATTAGTGTACACAAAAATTGGGTGTCCAAGCACATAGTGCTTGAATTTTTTTTTTAAGGAATACATCACAAATATCAACTCCTTTTTTATGATGATGTAGCTCAATTATGTACCTATAATACTTTTTCTTTCATAATGGATGTAATATGGACATTTCTGATCATCCAATCATGTAAGCACTACTTCCAAGGTGAATTTGGATGCATCATTCATGATGTGGAATAGTTTGAACTAGTTAGAAGCTTGTAGAATTAAAGTCTCTACATGATTTTATTTCAGAATTTTGAATGCCTGATTACATTTCTTGGTCCATTCAAATGCTATATCCTTCTTTGTTAATTCTACTAGTGGCTTTGAAATTTTGAAGAAGCTCTTAACAGATTTGTAATAGTAGTTAGTGTGTTCAAGAAATCTGGAGCACGTTATCTTTTTTTATTTTACCTTCAAATCCACTAAATCCATATATTACAAAGACAATTAAATAAGCTAAAAAACAAGAAAAATAGCTATCTTCAATTAATATAAAGAAGAATACAATTAATGGTTTCACAACCTACAAATATCCAAATCACTTATAAACACTTAAACAATATTGCAGAGCATGAGGCTCAACAATTGCACAATGATTATTCTCAATGCAAGACATAACTGAATGAGATTAAACTCACACAAGTATACAAGAGACACATACACACAATTGACCATAGAGTTGCCTGCATACATGCTCATGCAATTTTATATTATGCTCTCATGCCACACTCATCTCATCTCATCTCATGACATGAACTCTCATTTCATTTCATGTCAAGAACATGATAAAAAACATACAATATTTATAAAAAATAAAAAAATAAAAATTCTTTAAACCTTTCACCATGTTCAACCTAGAGATTCCTAGGTTTTTTATCTTTTCTCATCTTTTTCCAACTTTTTTCTACTTTGGAACTATCAATTCAGAAGTTTTCTCAACCATACAACTCATCTTCATTTTTTTTTCAAGATGTCTCCCTACAAAACCTAGCATTCAAGTAAGACGTCTTCTAGTAGTGGGAGATGTCTTCTAAAGAAGTGAGACATCCCCAATAGAGTTGAAATATATCTTCTAAGATATCTCTTGAAATTTTGGATGTCTCACCTGAGATGTCTTTGAACAAGTTGAGATGTATCCTCATCAACTAAGATGTCTCCTATCAAAAGCCAGCTCTCGATAGAGATGTCTCCCAAACATGTGAGATGTCTTCTATCTCATCCTAGTTCTCAACCAAGACATCTCCTTTTCCTCTAAGACATCATTCCAATGCTTGAAACCTACAAAAATCAACTATGGGAAGAAAAGGAAATTGAAAGAGATATCCCTATACTAGCTCTTCCACCCTTCAAAAAGTGAACTCATGTGAACAAGAGAGTAGGAGTAGAAGTGATCTCCTACTCAACAAGTTTGGTCTCATAGACTCACAGAGCATCATTAGTAGATAAATCCTCTCAATGAATCAAGTACTCATGCCTCTTCACTTCCCAAGTAGTAGAAGCTTCTCTCCTCTTGAGTACAATTACCTTCATATCCATTTAATGCTTGGACTTGTTAATAGCCCCCTTCAATTCATCAACACTACCCTGTATGATTTCATCATCAACCAATTCATGGTAATGCACATGATCTCCAATATTAAACATAAAATAATATTCACATTATTTGATAAGTCAATTTCAAAAGCATTATCATTAATTCTAGCCTTTATTCTAAAAGGATTTATCTTCTTGTCTTTCAACTTGGAGAAGTTGACACCTCTCAACCTCCTTTTTTATGTGCATCCAAAATAAATCACCAACATCAAAGTTAAGCTTCCACTTACCCTCATTCCTCTTGAGGACTTCCTCTTTAGCCTTCTTCTTCAGATTTTCCTTCATTTGTACATTAAGATCTCTCACCTCTTACACAAAATTAACACTTAGTTGAGCTTTTTCGTCAAAGCCCCTTACTTTGTCCACCACCTTTGAATAAAAACCATAGTTTACTCCAAATGGGCTCTTACAAATGGCAATATGAAAAGAATTATTATAATAAAATTCAACATCACATTACAAATTTTTCCACTAATTGAGGTGTCCATAACATAAATACCTCAAAATATTAAGCAAATATTTATTTACCACTTTGGTTTGGTCATTAGATTGTGGATGATGTGCAGTAGAAAAATTTAACTTTGTCCCTAAAATTTTTTAAAGGGACCTCCAAAAATGACTAGTGAACTTGGACCCTCTATCATTAATAATATTCAAACAAATTCCATGCAGCTTCATAACATGTTAGAAAAATAAATTTGTATCATGAAAAGCCTCTCACATTTTTACATAAGATAAAGTATGTCATACTAGAGAACTTATCTACTATAACAAAGATAGCATCATTTCCAATTTTTTCCTTTGGAATCTCACTCACAAAGTCCATTGACATACTTTTCCATGGATCCTTGGGAATTGGCAAAGGCATATAATGTTTATAATATTAAACACTCATTTACAAATTTAGAAATCCTAATTGTCATTCTAGATCAAAAATAGTGCCTACCATAAGCTCTAATATTTTATCCCTACCCATATGACTTGCCATGCCACCACAATGCATTTCAAACAATTTTTTTTTTTCTAAAATCATAATTGGGAATACATACCTTCCCATTTTTGAATAATAGCTCATCTTGAATATGATAGTCCCTTCATTGATCTATCCTGCTCATTAATGATTCCTTGAGGCTCCTTCAAACCTATCCAAAATCATAATTATGTTCATAAAAATTAGTAAAATCACCCATACCTTCCACACGAGGCATGTTGAAATTTACCACATGCACCCTAGACAATGCATCAACCATTACATTGGCTTTTTTACTTTTGTGCTTGAGCAAAAAATTAAACTACTATAATTTTGTAATCCACTTCATGTGTTTAACACTTCTTTTGGGAATTTAGAAATTGAAGTGCTTTGTGATCTATCATCAAAGTAAACTCCTTGAGCAATAAGTAATCCCTCCAATGCTTAATTGTTTAAAGAATAGTGTACAACTCCTTTTCATAAACGCTATGTTTCTTCATTGAATCATTCAAATTTTATTAAAAAAAAAGGTAATATGGCTACCTTCTTGTGAACTTTTCCCTCTAATGGCTAGTTCATTTGTATCCACCTCCATCTAAAAAATCTTCTAAAAATCTAGAATTACAAGCACTGGGTCAATGGTTATTTTTACTTTTAATAAGTCAAAGCTCCTTTAGGTTTCATCATCCCACCTAAAATATTTATTCTTCTTCAACAAAGCAAACATAGATAAAAAATATCATTGAAATCTATTATGAACCTCTAATAAAAATTAGCTAAACCAAGGAATGATCTTATCTTCCCAACATTTTTAGGAGTTAGCCAATCTTTAATAGTCCTTACCTTGGTACCTTTAATTTCAATTTGGTTTTTAGAAACCACATGTTCCATATATGTGATCTTCCTTGTAAATAAATATCTTTTCTTCACATTTATTACCAAATGTACCTTCTTCAATTTAAGACATACTCTCCTCAATTGATCCAATGGATCCTCTTCATTAAAGCTATACACCAAAATATCATCAAATAAGATAATATAATACTTACCAACTAGATATTTGAATACATCATGCATCAACCTCATGAATGTAGTAGTGCATTTGTAAGCCCAAATGGCATCACCAATTACTCAAACAATCTATTTGGTATTTTGACTTTTTTTTCAAATCAATATTGCTAAAAATCTTTGCATTGGTAAGAACATCAAGGATATCATTCATCCTTGGAATAGAAAACTTATACCTCAATGTTATCCTATTCACTACCCTAGAATCAATGCACATCCTTCATTCATTGCTATCTTTATTTGGCTTAAGCACTATTGGAACTACACAAGGTAAAATGGATCCCCTAATGAAACCATTTGTAGGTAACTTTTCTACTTACCTTTCAAATTTTGACAACTAATCTAGTGACATCTTATATGCTCCCTCATTTGGAATGGTAGCATCAAGAATGAAATCAATTTGGTATTGTAGATTTCTCTTTAGTGGCAATCCATTCAATTTTTCCTTGAACACCTTGGGAAATTACTTCTTCAAGCCTAGCACACCTAGTGGAAGTTCAACCTACACATCATCATGATTAGAAGCAATAGTTGGTACAACAATAAATCCAAAACTAGTTACATCATGTTCCTTAATGTATTTTCTCTCTCCTAGAAGGATTAAGGAAGCATTAAGTAATCATTGCAACCTCACTTGTTCAACCATCATGGAAATCAACTCATGGATTTCATCAAGTCTAGCTACACTCCATACATTTCTTTCTCCATTAAGCTAAGCATCATTGTCAAAATTCTAAGGTCTACCAATAATTACATCAACACAATTAATTAGAATTACATCACATTTCACAACATCATGAAAACTTTCAATTTTAAATTTTAAAATAAATTGTTCTCTCACCTCTTGAGAGAAATCTCTTGATAACTAATCTACCTTGTAGGGTCTTGGATGAGATTAGTTACCAATTCCAATCTAGCAATTTTTCTAGATAAAATAACATTTTCTTAGACTTATTCATCAATCAAAATATGAATTCATTGCCTACTATGAAAAAATATAGCCTTAATACAAAATAACAATTTTCTAGTTGGACAATCTACTCTATTGAAATTTCCCATGAATGCATAAAAATTTATTTCAAATACTTTCTTAATCTTATGAGCATTAGGATTACCTCTCTAAAGATCTTGGCTTGATGTATCCTTTGCTTTTATGATCTATGCATCCTTGTCCTTAGATACCTTGAGAAGTGGACATTATCATTGCTTATATCCTTATTCTTCATGTTTGAAGCACTGAATCTCTGATGAGTTTTTGCCTTGATCCTTGATGAGAGGTGAGGTATCCCTACACTCAACCATACGAATACAAGTGTCCACGCATGATCTAGTCAAATTCCAAGGACTAAGTTCCTATGCGCCTTTGTGGAACAAGAATGGGTTGATCAATCATTGTCTTCCCAAGCTTACTTGTATGTCACGATTGTATGGTTAAGTAAACTTGAGGCATATGATTTTTATACTTTTTATGTGTTTTATGTCCTGCTACTAATAAGGGAGGAGAGAGATAACTAAGTAACTAATTTAAATTGACTACTTATTAACGAGGCTCTAACTAATCCTAACATCATTATCCATTCTCACTTGTCGTACACATCCTAAACCAATGCAACACTATTGGGATTACCAAACACTAATCGTTACTGGGTTACCAAGTGTTACATGCATGCTTGAAGTGATCGTACTATGCGTGCTTACTTAGGAGAGTTCTAGGGTGAGAGAGAATCATTAATTCACAAAAGAAAGCATTAAGTAACAATAATTAACATTAATTAATCTATTCTAAATGCTGCAAGGTTTATTACAATGTTCATCTTTATTGTCGTACACAATGCGTGCTCAGGTACACAATGCTCGAATAAAGATCCGTTCACTTTATGACTCCTACTATGGGCATACAGAAATAATTCTAACTCTGAGAGGGAGAAAAGGCAAGATTTTGGGTAAGGGACTAAGACTAACTATGCAAACCAAGTGTGCCCACCTCTTATTTATAGGCAATGAGGCAGGCTACGATATCACGTACGTGATATTGCATGGAAGGCCACAATATCATGGATTTGATATCATGGCTCATCATACCCCCATGATTAAATGAAAACTCTTCCTTGAGTTCCTTACAAAATATTGGGAAGGTATGGGATTACTAATTGAATGAGAACTAACAACAATAGGGAATAACAAACTCAAAGTGCCGAGTGAACGGTTCGACAAACATATTACAACATTGGTGTTCACACCCTTTCAGGTGAACACTGTACATGGATGACATCCAAACCTTCACTTGATAGCTTGAAGAGAAAGAGGGAGAAAAGAAAATGAGGTGTGTTGCCACCAATGCCAAGATTATGCCATCCATTGTTTATCCATAACCATGCAACCAAACTTGTTCCTAACGTAAACATTCCAGCTCCAATCCATCCTAAGTGCTTCCTCTTATTCCAGTCCATAGTTCATGTAATTGCCATCTACACACACAACATAGTCATGAATAAGCAAGGATAAGTAAGCCACAATGAAATTGATACCTTGCCTAGATATAAAGTGCATTGGCTGGGTTGTGGTTATGGCAAAAACTAGGTTAGAGGTTTATTACTGATAACTACCCAATGTGTAGGGGTTAGGCAAGTAGTAGAATGGAGAAATTGAAAAATTTGTGCTAGGGCCCCCATGACTAATAGCAAACCTCCAGTAGCAATAAGATGGAAAAATATAAGGAACAAGAAATATGGGAAAAATAACAACGACAACACCAATAAAGTGGATGTCAAAGATGGGGATGAAACGACAAATGGTTGATTGCAGAGAATGTTTAAGAAAAAGAAATTAACAACTGCACCAAAAAGGAATGCCAGTGGATCCTCCCCAAAGCATGCTCATGCCCTTTGAAAAACCCACAAACCAAAGAGTTCGTAGGCTCTAGGAATGTCATTTGGAAGCAAGAGTTAAAAACTTACCCACAAGAATTTACCAAGGAAAAACAATGCATCAATCAAGATGTGGACTAATCATAAAACCAACAATGAGGTGGAAAATGGAAAGAAAAAGGAAGAGTAGAAATGGAATGGAATCCCAAGAGCAAAGTTGTGTAAGTCCCTTGTGTATGTCATGGTTAATGTGACTAAGTAGAACTCATTCCAAATTTGGACTCAAACCAACCACACTCAGTGACCTCGCATCAATACACTTGGCCAATCCATCCTCTTAAAGCAATAAGAATGCCTCCACAAAGAGTCACCACCATCCCAAGGAGAGCGAGATGGAGAAGCAGGAAGCGAGAAAGGGCCTTAGTTAGAGGAAACCTTTAGGCATGGATAACATGTCTTTCCAATGCCATAACAAATGCTTGTAGCCCATATTGCTTTTTTATGTCTAAGGGGTGTGCTTTAAATTCCCACATTTATTTTTATTTTATTTTTTGCGTGAGAACCACATCATGCAAAGACTTATTTTTATTCACTCAACTTCCTGATATTTGATCGATGGCAGAATGGTAGAAAACCCAAGAAAAAGCATCCAAGCACCTAAGAGAATGACCAGCACAAATGCATCGAATCCCATTGAAGTCACACCCTTTTCACCCATTGAGTCCTTCCTTGGTTTGAAGAATACCAAGCCACCTATTTCTTAAGAAGTTGATTAGAAAAAAGGGACTATACAGTTCCAAGCCAAGGAAGACCATAGAGTTGAATGAATGAATGGATGACATGGACTCATTGCCTATTTTATTAAAAGAACCATATCATAATATCAATATCATAATTCAGAGGTAAAAACCAAACATTAGCAATCAATAGGATATACCATCAGGAGCACTTATTGTATGAAGAATGAAAGTAAATCAACCAAACAAAGAAATAGTAAAAATGTGAATGATGGTGTAAAATAAAAATAATAAAGATGAAGAAATGTGTAAAAAAAATATAAAAAGAGCTAAGGGCTTAGAATGGTTGGCATAGGTGGCCATCTCCCCTACAACTGAGTTGGAAGGAGGAGATCCTAAATAGTGAGCAAGGTTATCCACAAACAGAGGTAGTATGAGTACTGGCTATTCTAAGCTCATGGAAAGGTTTGGTTTGTTGGCTGTTGATCAATAGTTTCTTATCCGAGCTCTTAGGTTTGTATATCATCATGGCCCCTGAAGGAAAAATTGCATGAATGACATAAGGTCCTTCCCATAGCATTTCAAATGTGGTACATTCTGGCACATATGTGAGCAACTTGGAGAACTCGCAGTTGATCTTCATTGGGAACACACCATTAAACTAAGTCATTAGGACATACTTTGTAAAGTTGCCCATTGATTTCCATACAATACTTGGCTCAGTGAAGAAGCTGTTGTTTCTTTTTAGCGTCAAACGCTTGTGGTGTTTGTTGTGTAAGGAGATAGGTGAGAATGCTACTATACTAGTTTATCTCCATGGTTAATTGATTATTCACTACACCTGCAAAGAGGAATTCATCTAGGAAATAATCAAAAATTGGATACTCATCTTCTTTTTTGTCCCATCGCAACTGAGATAAATGATCAACAACTCCGTTCTCAGTGCCTTTATGATCAATCATTATAAGAACGAACTCTCGTAAGATTACAAGCCATTGTATGATGCGAGGGCTTACCATTGGTTTATTCATTAGGAACCTTATTGCACTATGATCTATGTCTATGAATACCTTATAGCCCAAGACATAGTACCTAACTTTTTCTAATGCAAACACTACAGCCATTAATTCTTCCTCGGTTGTAGTGTAGTTGAGTTGTGCACCAGCAATACTCCTACTTGCACAATGGATTTAATAAGGATGTTTTTGGTCATCTAACTATGTAAGTACAGCTTCTAAAGCATAGTTGGATGCATTAGTCATTATGTGGAATGGTTTGGACCAATCAGGAGCTTGTAGAATGGGTGTTTCTATGAGCCTCTGTTTTAAAGTTTAGAAGGCTAGTTTGCATTCCCTGGTCCATTTAAAAGGTACATCCTTTTTCGTTAGTTCAACCAATGGTTTTTCAACCTTTGAAAAGTTCTTAATACACCTTTTGAAGTAGCTAGTGTGTCCAAGGAATGACCATATATCTTTTACAGTTTCTGGTTAGTGGGTAATTCCTTGGATACCTTTGATCTTTTCAAGGTCTACCTCTATCCCTATTTATGAAATTTTATACCCTAGTATGATGCCTTCTTGGACCATCAAATGGCTTTTCTTCCAGTTGAGCCTTAAATTTATTTCTACACATCATTTTAATACTTACTCTAACTGATCTAAGGCTTGATCAAAGTTTTCTTTGTAGGTGGAGAACTCTTCCATGAAGACCTCCTCACCGTTTCCTATTTTTTGCTGAAATATGCTTAGAACTAATCATTGAAACATTGTAGGGGAATTGCACAAGCTAAACAGCATCTATTTGTATGCAAATGTTCCCCAAGAACTGGTGAATGTAGTTTTGGCTTGGTCTTCTGGGGCTATTTGTATTTGGTTGTACCCACTGTACCCATCCTGAAAACTATAGTAATAATGCCCTATGATGGTGTTTAAGACTTGGTGAAAAAATGACAATGGAAAGTGGTCCTTGAATGTTGCCATATTTAGTAGCCTAAAATCTATGCACACCCTCCATTTTCCTTCCTTTTTGGGCACTATAACTAAGGGGCTAACCCATTCGCTATCAGCACTGTGGTAGATGAACCCAACTTTTAGAAGCTATTCAATTTCTTTCTTAACTACTTACTTCAGCTTTGGGTTTAATCACCTTTGCAGTTGTCTTTGAGGCTTGATGGAGGGGTCAGTGTAAATTCCTTGTTGGCATATCCTAGGGTCTATTCTAATTAATTTAGGATATGACTAAGTGAAGGTTTTCAACCATTTATTTCTCACTTTCAGCAGTCTTTCTTTTTGTTGAGGAGAAAGCTTCATATTAATAATTACCAGCTTTCCATTTTTAAGAAACATGTATTCCATACTAGTGGGCAATGGTTTTAGCTCAAGGGGATCTTGCTTAAACTTATTAGGGATTTCCAACTTCCCCCAATTGATATTTTCAAGGTCAAGACTTCAAAGTTGGCAATGGACTTACTCTAATGTGTCTATGTTATCGATGTAAGCACAAGTCAAACCCTTAGTTGGTTCCATGCATATAGTTGAACTACTCTCTTGATCAGTTGTTAGCCACTGGGTGTCTTTCTATCTTGTAGCTGCTACATATAGGCATCTTTGTATATCAGTTACTTGTGCACACTAATTGGATGCACGAAATGTTAAACATTGTACAAACCATGACTTCTACACACAATTACACCATGTGTCACTGTATGCGATGCATGGAACTTTCTTCTTCTCAATATTTCCAAATGTATTTTCCTTTGATATTTTCAGGGAAAGATTGCAGATTCCTAGGCGAACGTCAACTGTGCTTAACCATGCTCTTCCCATTATGATTGGGAAGTCCCCCTTACCATTGTTTACTTGAATCACTAGGAAGTTGACTAGATACAACCATCCATAAATAGTGGTGACAATGTCCTCCACTAGTCCCAATGGGACAGTGATGAACTAGTTGGCCAACTCTAAACAAATGTTACTCTTTTTTAGTGGAGGCAGGTTCCAAGACCTGTACATTTCTTGAGAAATCAAGTTGACACTAGAACCTAAATCCAAAAGAGCTTTGCATGGCTCATTTCCAGCGATTTGTAGATATATCATAGGACTCCCAAGATCATTGAATTTCCTAGGAAGATGACCAGCTTTTATCTAATTAGTGATAACATGAGTTAACATGACCGTATGCATTGAGCACAATTTTTGGGTTGAAGGGAGTTCCAAAGCTTTAAGTGATACTGAGGTAGTTGAAGAATTAGCCACTTGTGGTTGCAAGGGCTTAGTTGGACTATTGGTTCTAAAGAAAGGTCTTTTCTTCATTGTGGTTGCCAGAACCAACAGTAGGTTGAGGGTTAACAACCCTTGTGACGTTACGTTGTTGTGGCTAGGTAGGGAGTTCACCTTGCATAGCTGGAGTAGGTGTTAATGGAGTTAAGGGTGGAAGAGATGTAGCTGGATGAGAAAGATGGTATGTTTATGGAACATCACCCCTAGAGGAAGGAGTCCTATAATACTCACAAGCTTGCTAGTGAGGTTGAGGAGTAATGTGACTAGTAGAGTCACATGGAGAGACTAGTTGTTGCACGTAATATCCATACAATCCAAGTTTTCAGTAAGGATACTATTGCTGTGGTGGTGGCATTCCCCATGATTGTGGGTATTCCCACCATTGATACTGCTTAATTGGTTATGGTGGAGTTCCGCTTGGATAATATGTTAAGGGTTGGTGAAATTTCTTTGGGTTACCTTGAGGATAAGGTAACCTTTAGGGTGTCTACCTTTTGTTTAATCATGGGTTGAGTGCATACACCCCAAACTCCTGCAGATGTGAGATTATAGGGCAACATCCCTTAGGATGGTCATATTGGCATATCTTGCATCCACTATCATTGTCTATATCCAAATCCACAACCTCTTCAATGATGGCAACTTTGACCTTACCCTTGTTACATACATGTTTAGTTTCTCTCTTTTTTATTTTTTCATGATCACTACCTTGCTCTCTAAACTACTATTTTGAGAACAGTTTGAAATCTATCATCTAGCAAATCCCACATTTGGTCTACCTTTGCCAATACTTCCAATGCTACTTTTTGGATAGGAAAGGTTTTCTTATTCACCATCTCTTCGAGTGGTAACTCTTCTTCATCCTCACATAATCTTACTCCCCTCTTTCAAAGGGAAGGATCTCTATTATATTTCTCCACACTCTCTCTTTCCTTAGCTCACCTTCTTCTTTAGCAACTTTCCCTAATAATCTTTGAACCTGATGGATCCTAAGCTCAGATAGCCTCCCTTGGGCATATGTCCAAAGGGTTCTTCGCATTTCATGCCTAAGCCCATCTACGAGATGACGTAGTTGATCCCTCTATGAATAACCATGGCTAGGACAATGATGTAATAGTGCATAATATTGGTCCATGGCAGCATCCAAGGGTTCATGTCCTCCTTGTTTTCAACCTTGGATTTTCTTTCGCAGGTTGGACACTCAGGAGTACGTTTGGTACTTATCGTTAAAAAATTCCAACATGGTACTCCACCTACGAATGGATTCTGGTTCTAAGGACTGGTACTAGCTCTTCACTTCTTTGACTAGTGTCCATGGGAACAACTTAAATTTTTACCATTTGCTTTCTATGTTTTGTAAGGCACATGCATCATGAAATTCTTGTAGATGATTTTGAGTATCAGCGTTGTACCCCCTTTCAAATTGTGGGATGTTGTTCATGTCTAATCTCTTGATCCTACTATCTTTTTGGTGCCTTGTTGGGATCCTAACAGCCTCAGTTATGTGTAGAATACTTTGAGTAGTGAGTAGGGGTTCATCATGATCATCCATCTATAGCATCTATGATGCCTATGTTGTTCCCTACTCTCGCTTCTTTCATGGTGTGTTTCTCTAAAGTGCCCTCGTCCCCTTTCTTGACTATTTTGTCTACAACTCCCATTTCACTTACCCTTATCCTCATGATCTTTTTCTTTGTGACTACATATGGATCCTAAAGGAGAGGGTGAAGGAGATGATGAAGGTGAAGAAGAAGGAGGACTATCATCATGTCAGTGCGTGCTTCCTTCTCTTCAATGGTCGCAGCCCCAATCACTGTTACGATCAAAATGTCCATCTTTGTCATGTGTTTGTGTTTCTTTCTCAGACCCTTTGTGTCTATTGGTACCAAAATCTGGGTTATGGATAGTTAAGTAAAGATTCTGGTACACAACCCCTTGACCAAAGTTAATGAGAGGAACATCATTATGTGGGCGATTGCCTGAGGCAGGTTCACCACCCTCATTTCCACTTAGGACATGTGAGACGTTCTATGACAACTTTCCCTTCATGGATTCATGAAGTCTCTCTTATTGCAAATCCCTTTGACGTTGTGCCTCCATGGGTTGATACTCTCTCGAGTCATGATCATGCACAATGTACTTTGCTTATAAGTGTTGCATGTCAATTCGTGTGAGATCATGAAGAAGTATGCCCAAGACTGAACGATTAAGAGGTAACACTATGTTACCTTCTAAATCTCGCCAACGTAGTTGTTCATCCTAGTGGAGGATAAAAGTAAAGCTTGGTACATATTCATTAGGATGAACATATGCCACATAAAACTGTTGAGGGACTAGTAGATTATCATGTGTACTACACCTCCGATTGTTCCCTATATCAGACCTAGGCGATGAAACACTTTCGTACAAAGAAGGAGACATGATCATCTATTCAGTATGCAATGTATTATTATTTATTATTTTTCTTTAACCAACCCCAAGGGTTCATTTTAATGATGTGAAAGATTTCCTATGTTCTAGTTAGCGCACAAACAACAAATTCCCCAGCAACAGTGCCAATGATGAGTAGTTAGGTATCCCTATGCTCAACCATATAAATACAAGTGTCCACACACGATCTAGTCAAATTCCAAGGACTAAGTACCTATGCACCTTTGTGAAACAAGAATGGATTGATCAATCATTGTCTTCCCAAGCTTACTTGTATGTCACGATTGTATGGTTAAGTAAACTTGAGGCATATGATTTTTATACTTTTTATGTGTTTTNTACATGATATCGTGGCCTTCCATGCGATATCACATACGAGATATCACAGCCTTCCTCGTTGCCTATAAATAAGAGGTGGGCACACTTGGTTTTCATAGTTAGTCTTAGTCCCTTACCCAAAATCTTTCCTTTTCTCCCTCTTAGACTTAGAATTATTTCTGCATACCTATAATAGGAGTCATAAAGTGAATGAATCTTTATTCGAGCATTGTGTACCTGAGCACATCTTGTGTATGGCAATAAAGATGANACTAACTATGAAAACCAAGTGTGCCCACCTCTTATTTATAGGCAACGAGGAAGGCTGTGATATCTCGTATGTGATATCGCATGGAAGGCCACGATATCATGTACACAATATCACAGACATGATATCACGAATCATCAACCCTTGACTCTCTTACCTTACTAGTTCTTGGCTTTACCCTTCTTATCATCCTTTTTTTTCTTCTTGTTATGGTTACCATCTTTATCCTATGACTTGGACTTGGATCCCTTCTCTAATTTAGGTTCCTTGTCCTTTTCTTTTAAAGCTTATTTTCTTTTGTTCTCAAATCCATTGAGTTTCTTTTTGTCTTGAATGTCAAATCATAAGGCTCCTTAAGAGTTTACAACTTATAGAATGACAACTCCTACTAATGCACCACTTAGAGACCTCCTAGAAAGATCAAAGAAAAACTAGGTTCAAGCCTTAAAAATAAACATGAAAACTCTTAATGGATTTAGTGGGTTTGAAGGTTCAATTTTTTTATTTTAACCTTTAAACCCACTAACTCTAGATATTATGAATGACAATTCAATATTAAAGAAAATATGAAAAATAGCTATATTCGATTAATATAAAGAATATTATAATCAATGGTTTCATAACCTACAAGCATCCAAATCACTCCCAAACACTCAAATGACATTTCAAAGCATGAGGTTCTATAGCTACATAATGATTATCCTTAATGCAAGATACAACCAAACAGGATCAAACTCACACAAGAATAGAAGAGACATATACAAGCCAAACACACACACACAATTGACCATAGAGATGCATACATGCTTATGAACTCTCAATTTATGCTCTTATGTGACTCTCAGCTCATCTCATGATATCGCATACCATCTCATGCCCAAAACATGATCAAACACAAATAATATTAATTGAAAATAGAAGACAAGAAGTATAGAAATCTTTCATTATGCTTAACCTAGAGATTCTTATCTATTTCTTCTATCTTTTCTTATATTATTCTACTTGTTTCCTACTTTAGAACTACCAATTTTGAAGTTTTTCTATTCATATGAGTTGTCTCCATTTCTTTTCAAGATTTCTTCTTATCAAATCCAACATTCAAGTGAGATGTCTCCTAGTAATGGAAGACATCTCCTAGAAAAGTGAAACGTCTTCACCAGAGTTGGGATGTCTTCCCTAAGAAATCTCCTAAAATCTATAATGTCTCACTTGAGATATTTTTGAATAGGATGAAATGTCCCCTCATTAGCTAAGACATCTTCTTCACATATGAAACATATCCTAAAAAAAGCTAACTATTGGCATAGATGTCTCCTAGACATGTGGAACATCTCCTGTCTCATCCTTGTTCTCAACCAAGATGTCTCCTTGACCTTCAAGATGTCTTTCTAGTTTCCAAAACTTACAAAAACCACCTATAGGGAAGAAAAAGAGAATCAAAAGAGGTGCTCCTACATCAAAATGATCTTAAATATTTCATTATTTATGGAAATTGTATAATTCCTTGAATCACTCTAATTTTCTCAGGATTTATTTCTATCCCTTTCTCTAATACCTAGTGTTTTAGAACTATTCCTACCTAGACTAATAAATGGAATTTCTAATAACTGAGCTTAAGATTGATCTCCACACAACACTTTAGTATTTTCTCAAAAGATTCATTGCCTACCCAAAGTTAAAGCCATAGGTGGAAAAGTCATCTATGGAGGCTTCTAATGAACTATCAAAGTGTCACATCGATGGACCCTTGTTGATATTGCCTTGTTGATGGGCCCCCATTAATGTAGCCATGTCGACGTAGCATTTGCTACATTTGTGAGGCCCCATCAACACAACTCCACAATAAATTCTATAAATATGGTGCTCCCACCATGTAAAGAAGTTAGCTTTTTAATAGTTTAATAAAGTTCTTGCAGTTTGTTCATTTGAGAGTTAGAATATTTTCTAAATGCTCGCAATAGGAGTCAGAAAATGTACAAATCTTTATTTGAGTACTAATGTACCTGTGCATAGTGAGCCTTTTGATCAAACCTTGAGGAACTTGAAAAAGATTAATGATTTATTTCTACATTTATCATTTTCATTTACCATTTTCATTAATTATGCAATTAATTAATATAAGTAATATTTTAATTAATTAACTAATTATGCTAAATAGATTCAACACATAAGTATGACCTATTTGAGCATAACATATAGAACTTGGTAATCCCAGTAGCACTTAATGCTTGGTAACCTAGTAGTGTTGTATGCATTCAAGATGTGTACAGAAAGTCAGATCAAATGCTTACATTAGGATAGTTAATTATTAATTAGCAATCAAATTAGTTAAATTGGTTAATGAATTGAGTTTCAACTTGTTATCAATTGTAGGTGAATAAAATATAAAATAATAAAAATCATGTGCCCCAATTACTCTTAACCATACAACTAAGCTTCACAAGTGTAGTTGGAAAGATAATGACCATGACAATTAGATTTTACTTCCTAGAAATAGGGTACTTGGGAACGTAATATCTATGAAATTCAATTGGATTGCACATGAATGCTTTTAGTTCATATAGTTCGTATAGTTTGTTACATGCACTATCAAGGACTTAGTGAAAATTTATTTAACATAGTTGGAACAAACCCTAAAGTCATATCATACATCAAAATAACTACAATAATTATAAGAAAGCACACTACATTTCTTGTCTTCTAATACAACATGTCTTCTTTTCATAGGAGTGATTCTCCATCTAAGTTTAATAGACTAAATCAATAGGTGCCCCAGAAATACAGAGTGATATATGCTATTCCTAATGAAGATGTACCTAATTTCACCTTTGTCCTACACCAGGATGAACAACTGCAATGGCGATACATAAATGGTAACATTGTGTTACCACTTAATCAATCCATTCCTATGATGCTCCACCAAACTCTTATGTAGTTGGGCATCCAAGGGCTTCATGCTGAATATGTTGTGTAAGATAGTGATGCCAGGGATTATCATGCCATTGATGCACAATGTCTAAGTGATCACCAACTAGAGTAGCATTACAAGTCTAGGAAGGGGAAGTGGTCCAATGATTCTGTATTCATGATGTACCAAAAAGATGGTGGAGAACCCTTCTCTAAGGGTTTTTCATATAGAGAGACTCCTCTCTTTAACCTTCGTGAAGGAAGTCAAAACTAGTACTTGCAGTCCATAATACATAATCCTAGTTCTAGCAAGAATAGATCCCATGACAAAGGGGGATCCAAAGAGGAGAGTCATGGTAGGGATGCGGGTAAGTAATGTGATCATGATCATGGCTATGACCACCAAAGAGGGGGTGGCAGGCACCATGATGATGCTAGTCCTCCTTTCTCTTCATCTTCATCATCATCTTTTTCCTCTTCTAGGTCCAAACACAACCGCAGAGGATGCGATTGTGATGGAGGTGACCAACAAGACCAAGATGATAATAGGGACTATCACGCAAGTCAAGATAAGGGGTGTGAGCATTAAAGAGAGGCCTATCACCATGAGAGAAGAGGTAGTAAAGGACATCATAGGCACTACGATCATAGCTACGATGAGCCTTTGCTGACCACCTAAAGCATGCTAAACATCATAGAGGCAATAAGAATTTTGATAAGGGAAGTGAAAGATAGTAGAATCAAGCAATTAGATATGAATAACATCCCCAAGTTTGAGGAGGGATATAACTCCGATCCACAAAATTATCTTTAAGCTTTTCACGATGCATGTTTCTTACAAAACATAGAAAACAACTAGTAAAAGCTTAAGTTGTTTCCTAGGATACTCATCAAAGAAGCAGAAAGCTGGTACTGACTCTTAGAGCCAAAATCAATCTGTAGATGGAGTACAATGCTCAAACTATTCAATGATAAGTATCAAACATAATCTCAAGTGTTCAATTTGAGAAGGTAAATCCAAGGCTGGAAGCAACAAACACATGAGTCCTTGAATGCCACCATGGGCAAATNCAATTTGAGAAGGTAAATCCAAGGTTGGAAGCAACAAACACATGAGTCCTTGAATGCCACCATGGGCAAATATTGTTCCTTATTACACTAATGATCTAGCCATGATTATTCTTAGTAGGAACAACTTCACCACATCATAGATAGGCTTCACTTTGAAATGATAAGAACTCTTAGGATCTATGCCTAAGGAAAACTATTAGAATTAAGAGCCTATCAAATCCAAACATTGATCGAGTAGGTAGCAAAAGAAGAAGGAGAGTTGAGGAAACAAGAAAGTATAGAAAAATATAACTAAGATCCTTCCATTTGCAAGAGGGAGGTTCAATTTTATGATAGTGAGAAGGAATCATCATTTGATGATGTGGTGAACCTGAAAACCTTGTTGATTCAAAAATTTACCCTTGAAATTTTAGCTAAGGTATATCAATTATGAGACTCTATGGATAGCAAATTTCAAGTTGTTCTAAAAATTTCTAAAGAGTCCAAAGAACAAGGTAGTGATCATGATCACAAGAGGAAAAAGGAAGCTGAAAATGCTAATCAAAGGGATAAGGGCAAGATTGCTACAGTAGAGGAAGTTGTAGAAACTGAATCAAATGATGATGGTGGGTGTGACATCTACCAATATGAACATCCTAAGGGATGTTACCCCATCATTTCATACTTACAGGAGTCTAGAGTGTATGCTCTGAATCCAGGACTAGCAAAAAAACAACACCCATAAGATTTCCTTATCCTCAAGGCAATCCCAGGAAATTCCATCAACAACAACAATATTGACCAAGTGGAACTCCACCACAATCATATGAGTAGTATCAATAGTAAAAGAAACCATAGTCATGGGTGCTACCACCGCAAAGGTAGTAGTACCCTTACAAACAACCAAATTCATATGAGTATTACATTCAACAAACCCTATCTCCACATGACTCTTCCAACAAAGTTTCTCTTTTCCAACATCACTACTATCCTCTTGAATATTATAGCACTCATTTTTCACATTTCATCCTTATCCTCCTCTTGTTCCTTCATCCTAAATGTAGCTATCACCTGCTCCATCCATGTAGGGTGAACTTCTAGCCCAGCCATAGCAATGCAATGCTACAATCTAAAATAAGCTAATCAACCAAGTAGTTCAGAACCTCATGCTTGTAAAAGATCATTTTTAACCCAAAAATCCTACTAAACCCTCATAGACTAAGGCAGCCAGTCACCCTACTCCTACCTCAACCTCTGCAAACCATTCCATTAGAAATGCTTTAAACCAAATGTCACCTAAAATCCATACTATTATGCTCACTCATGTTGTATCTGATTGGATCCAAATTGGCAACCTTTTCAAGAAATTAGCTACTCTTGGGAGTTTTCTTATCTATTTCTAGATTACTAAGAATCAACCATGTAAAGCTCTTCTTAATTCAGGTTCCAATGTTAACTTGATTTCTCATGAGATGTATACTACCTAGAACCTGTCGCCTCTCAACAAGAGCAATATTTGATTGGAATTAGTAGAGTAATCCATTACTATTCCATTGGAACTAGTAGTAGACATTATGACCATTGTCTGTGGGTGGTCTTATCCTACAAATTTGCTAGTAATCAAGGTTGAGAACTATATGGGGGACTTCCTAATCATTATGGGAAGGGCATGGCTAAGCACTATTAATGCAAGAATGGGAATCAAAAATCTTTTCTTGGAAATATCTAAGAAAAAAGCATTTGAAAATATTGAGAAGAAGCAAGTTCCATGCATCACATATAGTGATAAAGGATGAAATTGCATGTAGAAACTTTGGTCTATGAAACAAGCATCTATTTCAGCATCTATTTCTGCATGTAGGTAGTATGCACATCAAGCATATATTCAAAGGTGTCTATATGCAGTAGCCACAAAACAAGAGGGCAGCCAATGGCTAACTATTGATTCCGAAAGTAGCACACTGTGCATGCACCCTACTGAGAGCCTAACATGCACTTATGTCACAGGCATGGATGAACTAAAGTAAGTTCATCACCAACTCTCTAATGATGAAAATGATGATACCAATTGGAAAGAGTTGGAGATCCTTGAGAATTTCAAACAATAGCCCTTAGAGTTGAAAACTCTACCTACCAGCCTAGAATATGCATTCTTGAAAAATGGCAAGTTGATCATACTTAATGTCAAACTTTCTCCTGAGAAAAATGCAAAATTGTTAAAATTGGTCAATAGATGGCCAACAATCCTTTCCTAGTCATATCCTAAACTCATTGGAATTGATCTATGGATATTTATACCGATCTATCCATGAAGCCAAGGAGGCAACCACAATGATAGTTAAACCCAAAATTGAAGCAAATCATCAAAGAGAAATTGAGTAACTCCTCAAGGCAAGGTTCATCTACCCCATTGCGGATAGTGAGTGGATCAGATCACTCATGATAGTGCCAAAGAAAGGTGGCAAATCATGGGTTTATATCAACTTCAGGCTATTAAACATGGCAACATTCAAAGATCATTTTCCATTGTCATTCATTAATCAAGTGTTGGATACCATATTTAGGCATTGCTATTACAATTTTGTATATGGTTATAATGGCTATAACCAAATCCAAATTACACCAAAAGACCAAGCCAAAAGAACATTCACAAGTCCCTGGTGGACCATTGTATGTACAAGATTTCTTTTGGTCTATAATGCTCCTGCCACTTTTCAATGCCTAGTCTTAAGTATCTTTCAGCAACAAATTGGTAGCAAAGTGAAATTATTTATGGATAACTTCTTCATTTATGGTACTACATTTGAGCAAGCCTTGGACCACCTTCACCAAGTACTCAAAAGATGTGTGCAAACAAACTTGTGGTTCAATTGGCAAAAGATCCATCTCATGGTCCAAGACGGCATTGTATTGGAAGATAGAATTTTGCAAGAAGGGATCGAGGTAGACCCTGAAAAGATAAGGATCATCCAAGGAATCATCCATCAACTAGAAAGTGTAAAAGATGTTTGGTCATTTTTTAGACACACTAGCTACTATTGGCAATTTATAGAAAATTTCTCTAAGATCACAAAGCCATTAATCAAACTAACAGAGAAGGATGCTCCATTTGTTTGGACCAAGGAGTGTGAACATGCATTTTAGTAGCTGAAGAAAAAACTCATAGAAACTCTAATTTTATGAGCACTAGATTGATCCAAACCATTTCATATCATGATAGATGCATCTAATTACACCTTAGGATCTATGCTTATGTAGTTGGATGATCAAAAACATCCATATTATATCCACTACGAGCCAAATCATTGTGGGTGTGCAGCTCAATTACATCACCATAGAGAAAGAACTAATGGTAGTGGTGTATGCTCTGGAAAAGTTCAGGCACAATGTGCTTGGATATAAAGTGTTTCTGCACACTGATCATAGTGCCATCTACTTCCTAATGAATAAGCCAATAGTAAACCCCCATGTCATATAATGGCTTGTGCTTGTAGGAACTCGATCTCATGACGCTAGATCAAAAGGGAACTGAGAATGTGGTTGTTGACCATCTCTCTTAGTTACGATGGGATAGCAAAGAGAAGGAGAGTCCACTCTCTGATCAATTCATAGATGAACTTCTCTTTGCTAGTTCAATTAATGAATAGATGTATCCAAATGGTATGATGGCATCCTCACTTACCTTCTCACTTAAGAAATTCCATAAGATCTAAACTACAGAATGAAATAACAATTTTTGCATCAGGCTAAGCACTTCATGGAAATCAATGGACACCTTTACAAGGTATTCATCAATGGCCTAGTTCGTTGGTGTGTCCTTGATGCCAATCAATTGCACATTTTCCAGGATGCTCACAAAGGCCCTTGCAAAAGCCACTATGCAAGGAGACACATAGTCATAAAAATCCTAATGGCAGGATACTATTGGCTCATAATCTTCAAGGATGCTCACCAATTTGTCTGATCCTATAAATGTTGTCAACGCAATGATGGGATGACTACATGCATGGAGGGTCCTCAACAGTGTATTTAACCACTAGAACCCTTTGACATATGGAACATAGATTTTATGGGTTCCATCACACCCATGTCCAATAGAAAGGCCTATATTATCATAGTCATTGACTACTTTACCAAATGAACCGAAGCAGTAGCCATCATTGATTGCACATCATCCACTGCTACTCAATTTGTACAATAACACATTGTAAATAGGTTTGGGATGCACATGCACTAATTTATAATAATGGAACACACTTCATAGGTACCACTTTTCAAAAACTCATGCAATGCTTGGGGGTTGAACACAAAATAATAACACCCTATCACCCCCAAGCCAATGGTCAAGCACAGGTTACTAACAGGGAGATCACAAAATTCTAATAAGAATTATTAGCAAAATATAGGAAAGATTAGAGCATAAAACTCAAAAATGTCCTTTTGGCCTACTGCTCAACACGGAAACTCCTTATTGGCTACTCTTGCTATGAGTTGGTGTATGGAAAACTTCCAATGCTTCCAATTCAATCTAAGCTCCATACACTCTCAACAACCTATGACCTAGACCTTGACCTAAGTCTAGCACAAAAAGAAAGATTGATCAACCTAAATGTGCTAGATGAAAATCAATTAGTGGTCCTATCATTGAATAAAGTGCACAAGGCACTCAACAAAAAATGACATGACCTAAGAATTAGAAGGATCAAACTTCAACCTAGAGATAAGGTCCTCTACTGGAACCCCACACATGTCCCACAAAAAGCCAACACATGTTCCTCAAAAAACTAACTTCAAAACATTATGGAAGGAACCTTATATAATAGATTAAACTTTTCCTTCTAGGGTCATGATCATATACAAACCTAAAAGCCCACACAAAAAGCAGTTGGTTAACATCCAACAGGTAAAGCCTTTTCACAAGCCCAAGTGAGCTAGTACAACAAATACCTCAATGGATGGGCAACCACAATCAATTTTTTGGTCTCCTCCTTCCAACTCAATTGTGGAAGAGATGGCCATCCATGCTAAGTTGGTTAACATCCAACAAGTAAAGCCTTTCCACAAGCCCAAGCAAGCCAGTACAAGAAATACAACCATAATCAATTTTTTGGATCTCCTCCTTCCAACTCAGTTATGGGAGAGATGGCCATCCATGTTAATCATATATGTGGCTTCTTAATTTTTCTATTTTTTGTTTTATACATTTTTATTTTTTTCAAATTGTTCATTTTACATATTTTTTATTTTAAAATTTATTCCTATTTTACACCATTTTTTGTTTTACACCATTGTTAGTACATTTAAATTTTTCTTAAATATTTTACACTTTCTTATATATTTTCCTTTATTTTAGTGTGATTTTCTAATTTCTATTAATAAACATGCTTTGTGCCAATAGGACATAGTGGTGTTATAGCTATTGCTAATGCTGGTTTGTGTTTAATGTTTTTATTTGCTAATGTCTAGTTTCTATTTTTGAACTTTTGTACTAATGACTAAGACATGGTTTCTTTTTCATGGAATAGGCAATGAGTCCACAACATCCACCCATCCACAAAACTCTATGGTTTTCCTCATTTTGGGAATATGAGATCCCTTTTATTAAATAAACCTTCAATAAATTTGTGACCTTGGTGGTTTCTAGAATTAGGGAGGATTCAAAGGTTTGTACATGGTGTGACTTCAAGGGGACTCATTACTCTTTGTACTCTTCTACTTACTTGGGTGCATGAGTGTTTTCATGGATTTCTTACCATCCTGTTTGATCATAAATAGGAAGTAAAATAAGTCTTTGCATGGTGTGGTTCCCATCCAAAAAAAAAGGATAAAAGGAAAGAAATAAAGAAAAAATAAAATGGTGGAAATTCAAAGCACACCACTTAAACAAATAAACAAGCTATAAGCACTAGCTATGGGACTAGAAAGACATGTTACCCATGCCTAAAATTCCCCTCTAACTAAGGCCCTCTCTTACTTCCTACTTCTCTTTTCTTCCCCTTAAAGAATTGTGGTTGTTATGTGGAAGCACTCTTGTGTCTCAAGGGGATGGATTAGTCTTGGAGTGCTGATGTAAAGTCACTAAAAGTAGTTAGTTTTGGTCTAGACTAAGGATGGATCTTCTTAGGTCATTTACACACAAGTTCATAAGGGACTTCTTATAACCTCAATTCAAAACTCCATTTCACCTTCTTCTTCATCCATCCATGCTATCCATAACTCACTTCACTACTAGTGTTGATGTTCTTGTTCAGTGTATTTGTCTGATGTACTTAAATTCTTTGGTATAATCTTCTAGGTTTTGATCCTTAACTTTCATAAACCATATGGGATCCACAAACTCCTTGGGTTGAGGTTATGCAAGGGCAAACAGAGCATGTGTCTGCTATAGGGAGGACCCACTTGCATATCTCTTATTTGGGTTCATTAAGCACCTTATCCTTAGGCATTATTGCAATTAGAATCTTTCGTGCACCCATCTTCTAAATCCAACCATGTGCTCCTTTTAAGTATTTTCTTCAATTCACACATTCTCTATCAAATTTTTGAACTTTTAAATTTTTAAACTTTCAAAGACCCTTTTCAATGATTTCATCATATTCTTGGCTTTTTTGGGACTCCATAGATCCCAAATTCATTTAAAAATTTCCTGTATTTTTTGAAATATTCCAATTTAAAAATTTCTTTTATGAACCCCATCAATAGAGCCCATGCATATACACAACCTTGTCGAAGCAGTGCAAAAATCCTATATATATGCACGACCTCCTTTGAAATTTTTACATTTGCTCTCAAACACCCAAGGAGGTTTTATCAAAGCCCAAAACCTTCAAAAGCCCATAACTTTCTAATTGTTTGTCTGAATCACTCTATTCTTTGACCTTGTAACTTTGAGAGGCAAGCTCTTAGTCATGGGGGCCACAAATATGTCGTTTTTGATAGAAAATTTTTTGACATTTTCTAACTCCCAAAAATGTTTAACTAAGGAATCAACATTAAAACACCAAATTACAAGAGTTAAACTCTTCCAACTAGCTCTACTGACACTTACAATAAAAAAAATATTAATTAATAAAATAATCAATCTACCATGCTCCAACCGTAGCCAAGTGTAACTAATTAATGAGATAAGGTATCCAAATATTCTAAGTTACACATTATATCTACTAATCCACAAATGTGTTATGACCATAGATGGTACCAATAGGCAAACACACACAAAAAGGAAGACTGTCTCAACCAAGGAAAAAATGACCAAGAATAGGAAGGGGACAAGAATAGGCCTAGGAAGAACTGATCACAACCCATGCTATAGGACCTCTTAGGAAGGAGGCCAAAGTGGAGTCTATTCATTAGATTCTAGAATAGGTGGTAGCAACAGAATATTCCCAATGAGATGAGGTACTAGCTCAACAAGAAAGCCTTGAGGTAACCTTGACAGAAGCCTACATAGATCAAATCAGATCAAGGGAGGTCCAAAAAATAGTGCTCTAATAGTTGAACTTCGACTCTTTCTTGGAGCAAGCACCTAAAGAGGTACAAGACCATCTGAATACCTCTCCCATGTGGCCAATTATCACTTCTAGTGGAGATTGGTATATCAAAAAGATGTTCTTATTTTGGAGCAATAGGTAGGCCAATTCAATAGTCAAGATCAAGGATATTTCAATGTCTTACTCGGTGCAAGCCATTGTAGAGGCACTTGGGTTGCCTAAAATTGGAGTGAATCTCATCAAGATTCCAATGTAGGTAGATTCCATCATAAAAAAGGAATGAGTTTATTAGTGCTATGGTGTTGACTATGAGTGCAACGCACTCACACCAAAAGAAAGAATCTATTACAAGATTGTAGTCTTTCACCTAAATCCCACGATGAGGCCCAACAAGATCACTATCTTTTCTGCCCATGTGTGTGCCACTCTAAGTAAAAGATTCTTGGTTAACCTTCCATAGCTAATCTATCTGGAGATAGAGAAGCGGTTCAAGAAGAATGAACGTGGAGGCAAGGCACTCCCCTTTCCATGCCTCATCAGAAAACTATGTAGAAGGGTAGGAATAGCCCACTATACTAATGATTTTGTCTGACATACTCTAACTACTAATTGGGCAGAGATGATGAAGGAGAAAACTCCTACAACAATAATCCAAGAAGAGGAGTAGCAGCCACCACCACCACTTACCACCCAAAGAATAGTGTTGGACATTGCTACAACATCTCAATGATTGCACGAGTTCCAAGAATTCCTCTTGAGCAAGAAAGAGTAATAGGTAGGTAATAGTGGTGGAGACTCAACTATGTACTAGCCCACGATGAGTCACCTAAATGAGGTGGCCCAAATAGTTAGCCAAATGGGGGCAGGTGGATCCATTTTTTCCACCCAACAAATGCAATTATCTGCAAGGCCAAATCCTAGCACTAGAGAGGTAACGATATCTCTCTCAGAACAGAAGCAATTCCTAGAGATTTCTAGGAATGCCATGATCTTTTTGATGCACTTGGAGGAAGGCAAGGGGGGCAATAGTACTAGTGATGAAGTACCAAGGATAAGAAACAATAGTAGAGGTGGTTGCTGACAAAATCATCAAGACACTCAATGCACCTGTGGCATCCATACCAAACGTCATTGCACTTAAAGATGTGTAAATGTCTGCAAGAACCATAAGTAGTAGACTAAGCATAGCACAGCATGAACAACTACTGAACTAACTAGTAGGAACCAAATAACCGCTTCCAAGTGTCTTTGACCTTCTAGATAGTATAACTGTAACTTAGTTAGAGCTACTAGAGGCAAGGGCAAGAATATTATTTTGAAAGGGCAACTTAAAATAGCCAAGGAGCTATATGAATGCTTGGCTACAGAAGTTGTTGAACTAAGAGCCTAGATTGCTGACCCTGCATTTCTCAACCCAACATTGACAAGAGATGAAGCTCTTGAATAACTTCACACTAGGTTGAAAGGGATTGAGGATGTCATGGAGATGACAATGTTCTACTGATCCTTGGCAAAGACCACCTAACATAAAATTTAGAAGGCCTTGGATCTGACCCACCAAGAGAATGGTCAACTAACAACCAAAAATCATCACTTGCAAAATGTTGATGCACATAAATAACAATTAACTGATTTTATTCATCAACAGTAGGAGCAACTAGCCAGAGAAAATATAGAGTTAAGGAGATTAAAAGCTAAGAACAAAAACCTCTCCATGGAGGGGATTTGTGCCCTTCACCAAAAGACTACAATAGAAGTAACCGCCTAGAAATTAGAGACTCTCAAACTTAAGAGAGTCAAAAATCACTACAAACACCAAGTAGGCCTATAGAAGGAAATAAATGAAAAACACATTCAAGTGGCAAAGGTAAAGGTGAATGAGACCCTCCAGTAACTCCAACAAGGACATAAATTATGGCAGGTCATCATTGATGGAATTACTCAATACAATAAAGTAGAAATTCACCTAAAGGAGTTACAGATAGAGGAGATGATCAAATACATGGGGCTTGCCAACCTTCCATACATAAACATGGCTATGTTGACTACTGGATGGCCACAATCAGAACTAGAAAAATAGGTGGCCAGCTCATACTTGTTGTATGAGGCTAAGTTCAAGCATCGCAAGGAAACCAAGTAAAAGCTTGTAGTGACAAATGCTAAACTCAAGGTTCTCAAGGGTAAATATACTAATCAGAGATCCACTGCCAAGAGCTTGGCCAAAAGAATGAATGACTACCAAGAGCTACAAAACGCAATCAAGACGTTCGATGTTGAATGTAAACAATTGACTATCTAGTTCATCAATGTCAAGAAGTTGTTTACATTAATGCCCTATCCATGGGATATCCTCATTTCAGCCCACATTGGTGATGCTACCTGGATTGTGAATTATCCTCAAAGAAAGGAGGAGAAGATGAAGGCATTACTAGATGCCTTTCACCTTCTACCAAAGGTAGTAGCTGCAATAGGATAGCCACAACCTCCTCAACCACTGTGTGCACCTAAAGGGAACCAAGGTCCTTTGGAACCTCAAGAACCTCCATTGCCTAGGACTGTTTGATCATCTCGACCATCTTCATGTCATCAAAGGATATGTTGTCCAATTTAAATAGTCATATCATAGTGTTCAATTTTGTGTCATGAACACCACAAATTTTGTAATGATGTCAATTTGTACACTTGGGCACTCAGTTTTGCTATGTCAGTTTGTTGTGTCAAGTGTCAATCAATAATCCCATACCTTTCCAATTTTTTAAAGGAACTTAGGAACAAGTTTTCATTCAGTCATGGGGATATGATGAAGTGTAAAAGTGTCATGTAGATAGGCTCCCGTCAATGTGGTGTTGCCCCATTAACGAGGCTACATTAATGTAGCATTTGCTGCATTTATGAGGCCCCATCAACACAGCTCCACAATAAAGTACATAAAGACAATGCTCCCACCGTGTAAAGGAGTTAGTTTTTCAATAGCTTAGTGAAGTCCTTACAATTTTTTCATTTGAGAGTTAGAATATTTTCTGAGTGCTAGCAGCAAGAGTTAGAAAGTGTATGAATCTTTATTTGAGCACTAATGTACCTAAGCATAATAGTGTGAAAAGCAATAAAGAAGAGCTTTTTGATCAAACCTTAAAGCACTAGGAATAGATTAATGATTTATTTCTACATTTATTATTTTCATTAATTACGCAATTAATTAAGATAAGTAAGACTTTGACTGATTAACTAATTAAGCTAAATAGATTAAACACATAAGTATGATCGATTCAAGCATAACGTACAACACTTAGTAATCCCAATAGCACGTAACGCTTGGTAACCCAGCAGTGATGTGTTTAGGATGTGTACAAAAAGTGGGACCGAATGCTTATGTTAAGATAGTTAATTATTAATTAGCAATTAGATTATTTAAATTAGTTAATGAATTAATTTTTAAATTGTTATCAATCGTAAGTAAATAAAATATAAAATAATAAAAATCATGTGCCCCAATTACACTTAACCATACAACTAAGCTTCACAAGTGTAGTTGGGAAGACAATGATCATCACAATTAGATTTCACTTCCTAGAACTAATATACTTGAAAACTTAAGATCTACAAAATTCGACCATTGCACATGAATTCTTGTAATTCATATGGTTGGGCTTAGGGTATACTCGCCACTCATCAACTTCCGTACCATTATCAATCTATTATTAAAAGAAACTAAGGATAAGACATTGAAAAGTTGTAGGTACATTACATAGGTTAAAGAGCATATTCTTATAGGTAAAAGTCCACTATGAACTTGTGAATATGGTTATGGATTGATATTTTAGGGCTGCGTGGATTTTCTTATAGCTACTATAACACTATCCAGGAAATTGTAATACTTATAACCTGTAATATTATTCAATACTTGATCCACAAATGACAATAGGAAATGATCCTTGAAAGTTATCGTGTTTAATAACAACAAATCAATAAATATCTACCATTTTACATCTTTCTTTGATACAATGATAAGTGGATTTACCCACTTACTACTTACTACAAGGTAGATAAACCAAGCTTTTAGAAGCTTTTCTATCTTCTTCTTAATAACTTACTTTAGTTTGAGGTTTAGTCTCTACTATGGTTGTCTTTTAGGCTTAATAGCTGGATCTATGTAAATTCAATACTGACATATGCATGGATTCAATACTTGTTATTTTGTCATTTGACTAGGTAAATATTGTTGGTCTTTTATTTATCACTATCAGTAATTTTTTCTATTGTTCCTTTGTGAGTTGAGCATTGACAATTGCCTATTTATCACTATTAATGAATACATATTCAAGTGATTCTTGTCATGTTTTAGGTTCAAGAGGTTCCAATTCAGATGTCCTGGGATCTCCAACTCTTCCTAGGCGACATTTGCTTCTTAGTGGTTTTCTACATTAGAAAGTTGGCATCTAAGCTATTTCATTTCATTAAATCTATCAATGTATGCACTCATGAGGGCTTCTTACGATTCCATGTACATAGTGGAACTACAACTTTCATTTGAAATCAACCACTAGATATCATCTTTCTTTATGATTATTACATGCAAGAACTAGATATCATATTGTAATAGTTTTGTGTCTAATTGTCTAAATCTTTTACATGCAATTACACATCATATCACTATACACAATCCATGGAACTCTCTTCTTCTCTACTACTCCATGCTCATTCCCCTTGAAGATTTCTAAGGATAGGTTCCTAATTTCTAACTTAGCATTAATCATACTTTGCTAAGCACTTCTCATACTGATGGAAAATTATTTTTTATGATTGTCTACTTGTATCATCATCAAAAAATTTGCAGGGTATGAATAGCCACTAATGGCCACTACAATATCTTCCACTAATCTCAAAGGAATGGTGATAAACTAGTCTACAAGCTTTAATATGATATTGCATTTCTTAAGTGATGACTGGTTTCAAGCTTTGTACATCACCTATAGAATTAAGTTCACTCCAATATCTTAGTCTAGTAAAGCTTCATATGGTGCATTTTCTATGATGTACAAGTAAATTATGGAACTTCTTAGATCAATTCTCTTCTTGGGAAGGTTTCTTACCTTTATCTAATTAATAACTACATGGATCAACATGACAATTTGTCTATTTGAGGGACTTTGATTTGAAGGTTACTCGTGAGGTATTTGGGAGGTTGTTGGTGTGGGATTCATAATCATGGATGCTTATGGAGGCTTAGATGAATTGACAAACCTGAAGAATAGATGTTTCTAAGGGTTGCAGTTAGAACCACTTGAGTTATCATCCATCTATAAGTTTATGACTCTTATGGTAGTTTGTTGTTGTGGCTATGAAGGAATTTCACCTTGTATAGGTGGAGTAGGTAGTAATGGATTTGGAACATGAGGTTGAGAGTGCTAGTGAGCATGAGAAGTATATGAAGAAGATTTGGGCTATTCAGTAGTGGGTTTGTGATACTTATGAGACTAGTAATGATGGGTATAAATATGTGTTATAGATCCACTTAGAAATACAAGTTGTTTGACATAATATTTGTAAGAGTCAAATTACCTGTAATCAGTCTACTACCTTGGTTGTAACAACTCTCATAATTGTGGGTTTTTCTATTGCTAATAGTACTTCTAACATTGAGGTGAAACCACGCTTATATAGCATTGTTACTAGTGATAGAAGTACTAATAATTGCCTTGAGGATAAAGCAACCTCTTGGGTGTTTTCCTTTTAATGAACTTTGGATTCAAGGCATAAATCCTAGACTACTGAAGATGTAATATTACAGACAATAATCCTTAGAATGTTCATATTGACAAATGTCACAATCATCATTCTCTAATTTGAAATTTTCAACCTTTTCACCCACAACTATTTTTCCTCTTTATTGGTAATAGTCTCCTTCTACATCCTTTTTCTTTCTCTTACCTTTGTTATTGACTCTACCCTATTCTACATTTTCCTCTATGATCTTCAATGCTATTTGGAATTTTTATCTATTAAGTCCCACATCTTATCTTTTACACCCCAAAATTTTACTTAAGGTAAACCATTACTAATTACATATAACTTATTACTTGAGCATGTAACATCATAATGCTTATAACTTGAGAAAAATAACCACAATAAGCATTACAAAACTTAACCCAAAGTTCATGCTAAAATTGGAAATAGACATTGAAGTATCTAAAGTAGCATTTCTATAAAGCAAAGTTCATAATGAATTTTCATGAAAAACCATAATTTTAACAGAGTTGATAATATCTATTAATACATAAGTTCAAATACATCACAATCAACATAACCTAATCTCAAAAGAAAATTAAATTTAAAAATAATAAGAAAATTCCATTGATCATGCTCCATCACCATCAAGCTCTTAGCTCCTACCACTTGGATCTGCATACAAACATGTAGGAAGAGTTAAAAATCTTCTAGTAGAAGCAACCACCTTAGTGTACCTAGAACAAGCTGTAGGGTGTGGTTACATGATGCATAAGAGACCATCTCAAGATCCATGATATTAGAAGCTAAAAGCATAACTAAAACCATGAAATTCATAGAATATCAAGAAATAGATAAAGCAAGAATGCACTATAAATTGGTCACCTACAAGGACTATTGATCCATAAGATGTTGTCAATGATCCTTCTCAAGGACTAGTTGACTAAACCTCACCTATCTTAGATGAAGAAACTTTAGAAACAATCCCATGTAGTTCACCTACCCTATGATTCTATTCATGAAACTAACCACATGATTAATCAAAAGTGAAATAAGTAGGAATTGATTAGCTAAATAGTCCCCCCATAATGCTTGTCCATTCTCATAGCTTGAGCATAATCATAGATGGCATGGGTCATAGTAGCGAATCCTAACACTCACAAAGCCTACCAATTGATACACAAACCAAGCTACCTGGGATACAATCATAGGTGATGTGTGTTAAGTCTTAGAGGTTAACCTAGAATCCCCATATTTTCTACCCATTGATTTGCTTAAAAGCACCATCAAAAGGTTGAAACATTAAGGAATGCATGATACACAATACCAAAGGTTAAAAACAATTCAAAGAATGCAATAACAGCATGAAATGAGTAAACACCAATGATCAAGAGTTGACGATGACTTATGGTTAGGTCCTAATGAAGATAAAAAATTAGCCATGACCATGGAACTCACCACTACTTATTTCCACTAGACCACAACCTGTGATCAAGTCATGGTAAAGATCATGACCTCACCACAAGTCATGGTAAGTACCACAACATGCAAAATGCATACCTCAGCTTAGGTTTCTAGAAACCTACAAGACCACAATCTTTTAGTTAATTATAGTTGATACCACAACCTATGGTCTCCATCGATGCCATCACTATCAGTCATGGTAGGCATACCATAAGTCATGATGATAAGAAATGTCATCTAAGCCAGATCAAAAATCATAGAAAAAGACCATATTTGAGGGGAGAAAGAAACCAAAATTTGACACATATATTAACAAAGTTATACCATTGTAGAATTACAAGGTGTTAAATGTCATATAGAGATTAAATTAAGGTGACAAAGCTCAGAACTGGTTACTCTACCTTCACAATTTGGAGGAGCTGTAAGAAACAAGGTTAGATCTGCTAAAGGAATAAGACTAAATCAAGATCATTAATGAGAGAAAGGTGACTACCAAGAATAGACAATGGATGTATGAAAACATAAGCTCTAACATTGTACAAAATTTCAAGTTTTCAAACCAACATAGAAACCATGGTTCACAATAGAATATCTCTNGAATATTTATAAAAATAATTCATCATTTATAAAAAATGATAGGATTTAATAAAATATTATTAAAGATTCCAAAAATAATGCATAAATAAAATACTTTGAAGGTTATGAGATCAAATTGTCAAGAGAAATAAACAAATTAGCAAAAGACTTAAGCCAATCCAAAGTTTACTAATAGATAATTAAGTATAAACTAAGAGTTAAAAACATGATGTGTGACACTATCTACCTTTGCCAAGATTTCAATGATTAATTTTGAATTGACAAGGGTTTTCCTTATATCACTTCTTTCAATGATGCTCCCTCATCTAGTTCATAGAAAAAAATCTTCTTTTTGCGATTAAAGGGTTCCTTGGTGTATTTGTCTGCACACTTTTTTATTGAGTTCTCCTTCCTCCTTTACCACTTGATTAATTAATCTTTAGATTTGATGGGCTTTTATTTCTAATAATCTTTCTTGAGCATAGACCCCAAGAGTTTCTCTTGTCTTGTTTCTAAGCCCATCTATGATGTGTTGCAACTGTTCCCTTTGAGAGAAGCCATGGCCTGGGCATTTATACAATAGAGAATAATATTCTTCTAAGGCTACATCAAGGGATTCATGATTGCTTTACTTCCATCCCTAGATCTAGTACCTCATGTTAGATACTTGGGAGTACATTTGATACTTTTTTTTGAACAACTCCAACATCATACCCCATCTTCTAATAGATTTCAACTCCAAGAATCGATACCAACTTTAAACTTCTTTAATGAGTATCCTAGGGAAGAGTTTCAATTTTTGTTATTCATTCTCTATGTTAGGCAAGATGCAAGTAGCATGGAAGGCTTGCAAATAATGTTGTGAATTCACATTGTAGCCTCTCTCAAAATTAGGGATGTTATTCATATCTAGCCTCTTGATTTGGCTATTCCTGATGCCTAGTTGAAATATATATTATGTCCCTCATGTTAATCATGCTCTTCATGGTGAGAAATGACTCATTATAATTGTCATGTTCATCATAATCCCTATCATGACCATGTCTCTTGTGGTGCTATCTACTATGCCTTCATTTATGTCGGTGCCCAACTTCTTACTCATGTCTATCATCTCTTCTACCATCACTACAATGGTTTCTTTTATCATCTCCACCAGGTCTCTTATCATTGCCCATTCTTCCTTGGTCATATTCACCCTTATCAGAGCTTGAAGATGAGGATAATGAGGATAATGATGAAGAACTAGAAGAGTTATGTCAACTTGCATTCCTTCCATAAGCTCTTTGATATTCTATAGCTTGCCTACTAAAAGACCTAGGCATTGAGATCCCCCTTGTGTTGGGTCTTGTTCTCCCTTGGTTGTGGTTACTTACCAAGATTGAACATAGCCATGGATTATTCTCTCATCTACACTCAAGGGTTGAGGATTTTGATTATGAGGGAAACTAGATTAGTAATTTGTATCCTCCTTCTCTGACTGCAATGTTAGTGAAATAATACCCCACTTTCCCTTGGAAGCTTCATGGCATGCCTCCATGAAATGGTCCTTTTGCAGTTGGGACTTAGTGAGCTCATAGGACCTAGATATTTCATCAACCAACCTATTATTCAAGGCAGCTACTTCAAGTGTTACCTTTATTGATGTTGAACATTGACGAAACTAAACAATCAAGTAGCAACACAATGTAGTCGTCTAGATTTCTCCATCACAGTTATTCATGTTGGTGAAGAATAAAAGTGAAATCCAAATAGATTGGATCTAGGTACTAGTAGACAAATTTCATTTGTTATGATACCTCATCTTGATTCTTAATGGTTCTATCACGTCCACTTGTTGAGTCATCAGTAGATGGAAAGCCTGCCCTATGAGAAGAAGACATCTTGTAAAAGTTAAATGTGCCTTAAATAAAATAATATTATTTCTAAGTAATAAATTGTTTTATGCTCTAACAATGATTCTTACATGATTCTAACTATCTAAACCACTAGTATTAGTCCCTAGTAATGATCCCAATGATGACCAATAGAGTAAACTCTACATCCAACCATATAGATCACAAGCATTTACATACAATTTGATCAAATTTGTACACTAAGACTAGTATAGTTTCCTAGATAGCTAGACATTAGATTTTAGTCACTACCTTCCCAATCACACTTGTATGAGCTAATTCGTATGATTAAGTGTGATTGAGGCATATGATAATGATGTTGTTAAGATCATAGCTAAAATATTATTAAAATATTAGGATCCTAAAGTTTCTACCCTAAGTGCAAAAAATAAATCTAACCTAGCCTATGCATGAAGTATCTGTTCCCAACTCATACACATCTAAAACATATGCTAATGTTATTGGGTTACTAAGTATCCACTACTAGGCATACGAAGTGGTGCACTACTAGGATTACCACATGTTAACGTGTTTATGCTCAAAGCTAGATGACTTATGTGATGTAATTACATGCAATAAAAGTAAAATAATTAACAAAGTGCTTGGAATTAAAAGAATAATTAAAATGAAATTTTAATTCAAGAGAACATTAAACTAATGTCAAATGCTACAATGAATGTAAATGAATCTTGACCTTGCTCTCATAAAAATGTGTTTAGTTATATAATCGCTCAAATAAGACCTCATACAATTCACTTAGTTCATGCAGCAAGAACTCAATGATAAATTCTAACCATTACGAGATGAAACTAGAAGAGTTTGGCTAAGCTATTGACCAAATGGCTCCATAAATGTAGTATTTGTTAAGCTTGCATTAATGCTTCTTCATTAACAAATGCATCAATGTTGTTGGGACAATGTTGCAATGTCAACATAGCCTATCAAAATCAAGACTTATCAATGTTGCATTTGCAACATAGCATCATAGGATGTGATGTCATTTCTAGTTAATACGACATTTTTATTATTTATCATAGCTACACAACTAACTAAAAACTCATCATTAAATTACACAAACAGAACATTCTTCCATTACAAAATTATGAGAGTGACCCAAACTAATGCTAACTACCATTATGAATATGCAAGTTCTATATTTGATAAAATTTATTTGAGTGGTGTATAAAGATCTCACAAAACATAAAATAATAGACATAATATATTTAACAAAAAAACTTTAAAATCATTAACAGTGGATCTTCAAGTTATTCCTAGAAGTGAAGGCTTCTTCCTTGGTTTCTCTTCCATTAGTTGCTTCCCTTTCATGCTCCATTTATTAAAGATGAAGCATAACTTCTTCTCATCTATCTATGAATCTCCAATAGTCCAAGAGAGCTTGGCTAGATCAAATGGAAGTGGGACTTTCCATGAATAAGACAATGCTAGGAACAGCTTGTTGGCATTGACAAACTAGACAGAAAATTAGATTCACTCTACTTTGAGCACTACTACATGCTCCTTATGCTCTTGATGATTTTTCATTCTCTCTGGGAGATTCCATGCTACATCTCTTTGATCAATGAATTTAGTCTTAAGAAACTCTAGCTCTACATTGATAGCTTGCAACTTGCTTTTAGTCTCATCATGAAGTTGGCATTCATAATCATACATAGCTACAAGCTGCTTCTCCAACTCATTGTATAGCTTACCTATTATAAGCATTACCAAGTTAGAGTATCATAGATTAGCTAGTCCCAAATAGTAGGCCAAGTCCTTAATATGCAAATTTTTAATCCTAAATTTTACCTACACAATAGAGATCACCTCATCCAATGCACTCATCCATACTATCATGCAGGGCTACAGCAAAGAGATATTAATTTTAGCTTCTATCATATGGATTTCTTTCTATAGCCCTACCTAATCTCTATTAGTGATTCTTGATGGTTTCATGTCAATTTACTTCTTTCTTTCATGTTGTTATTTCAATGATTATCTTCTAAGGCATCCTAGCCTCTTGCATGGACAAGCTATGCTTCTACTTGGCCAACTATGAAATCTCTAAATTGATCTTGATCATCTCCTCTTGAATGTGTTGGAGTTGTGTATCTAATACATCTTTTTCTCTTCTAATTGTCTCCAACATCTAAATTTTTGCAATCAAGCTTTAATTCTCCTCTTTCAGTGTCATAATGGTCTTCTTGAGGGCATGTGATTCTACCCTTACTTGGAAAGCATCCCAATGGCTACCTCTTTCTTCCTTGAGACATCCTAAAATTGGGCTACAAGTCACACTAGTTCATCTATTTTTAACTAGGCTAGATGCTCTAGTATGACTTAATGCATAGGGTCATTCAGTTGAGCTCGAAGCTAAATGATTTCATCTTGTAGTCTATGTGCATCAAGCTTTCCCTACTACAGTTGGATTTTAAATAGTCCTACCTTGTCCTTCAACATTATTAGTTCACACTATAAGGTAGTGACATTATCAGGAATATCAAAAATGTATGAGATGATCTACCATATTTGGATTAGTCTATATAAAACATCCTCATGATCCTCTACTATCTATCATTTATCCAAGCATGCTCTAGCTTAGTCCTACATACACCTTAATATCTTATTGTGCATCAAAATCTAAAACAAATGTTGTTGGCATATTTAACAATTCATTGATGTAATTAGCAATCCATTCAACCATAATCTCTTGTCCTTGTTGACAAAGGGCAATGATTGTAATGCTATCTCACTCTTCTAGCACCACTTGGAAGAACGTTGTATTGCCTAAAGTCATAGGTCATTCTTCTTTAGGCATGATAGACACCTTACTACTGTTTTGGTCCATCGTCCCTTGGATTTAGTCTCTCATGGTGGATATATGACTTGTGAGTTCTTAGCTCCTCCAACTTACAATCTATGCAACCACTTATAGATGATACATTATCAGGTAGCACACATTAGAGCCTTCAATAGGTGCTTGTGTGCTAGTACCTATTCTACTAGTTTGAGTGGTGTGAACTAGTAGTGTTGTGATTGGCATACAAGTGGTTGTTACTATTTTGGTATCTTGGTGGATCTCTGAATGTGATTCCTACACCCTCTTCACTAGCATGGCTTTCATGATTTCAACTTATGATGTCATCAATGCATTGTGCTTGGTGTCATTAGTATAACGTGTGATGCCTCCCCTTTTGCATAATTTTTAGATGAGGGACACAAAGAAAACAATCAACATGCCTAAATTAAACTCAACAAATCTACATTTAATCTTGAGGAAGATGAGATGAGGCAATTCTATAAGGAATTTACCTCTGAATATGTCATACACCAACACCAAAAACTATGTGACCTTATTCAAAGGAATCGTCAAAGTAATTTGGGAGATCACAATCTTAAAGTAAACCTTTTCAACCTCCTTGCAGTTCACACCATATGCATGTTGAACCTACTTAGTCTTGGTGTCAATACTAAACATTGTAGAAATTTCTAGAAGTTTGGGGCCTATGTTGGGAACGTCCAATGCCTCAATGATGACTTCGATAGAATAGCAAATTTGCACCTCTCCTATTTTTACAGTGGTATCATCTTTCCTACTACTCCAAAAGAGGTAGGTATTCCCTAATTACCACTTTCCACTACTAGTCAATATGGACCAAAGAGAATATGTTTACAATTATTCTTTTATTTCTTAGGTAGTGAATTCTCGGAAATTAGCAAAGTTCAAATCAATGGGAACATTGCCTATCACCTTCTTGTCCTAAATGACCTCCACATGAGTTTGAGAGAGTGACCTCAAGTTCATTGGTACCTCCCCATGAACAGAGGCTTCAAACTATACTCATTTAGGGACTATAGACCTTGAGCTCTTCAAACGCTTACTACTTGAGATGTGACTATGCTAATTGTGGCTACTTGCCATGTTCAAACCCTCCTTTCCACCTCTTATCCTTCCCTCACATTGCTCCCTTTGCACCGTGTCCCCTATCAAATGTCATTTGGCAATTATCAATGATAAACATTCCCGTTGCTAAGTTTTTCTTACCATTTAACCCTTTGTTGCACCCCGATTAAAGTCATTTCCTTGAAAAATCTAGTGTTTTAAGGATTTCCTAAACAGCATTTTGAAGATTCTAAGGTTGCTAAAATGTCAAATTTTTAATTATTTTGATTTCTTTAAATCACCTTAGCTTCAAAAACAAGAGGCTCCAAAATTTGAAAAATTCACTACTTAGGCACCCATATGACTAATGCGCAACTCCAAAAGTGTAATGGTTTTTAAATAGAACCAATTAGATGTACAAACAAGGTATCGCTCTTAGAACGCTTTAGAAATCTTAGTAGCAAAAACTCTTCTTGATCGAAATAAGAAATGGATGCCAAAAGAAGCAGATCACATGGTATATATAAATTCTTTTTTCTTTTTTTCTTTTTTTCTTTTTTTTTGCAACGTTGTTACATGAATGACACATGTATTGCATCATTGCATTAGCGAAGACACAATTAATCTTTTCACATTTTTAACCTTAAAAATTAAGGTTTTGGGGTGCCAAAATCAATTTTTGGATCCTAAGGTCCATTTAGATCAAGATGTGGATTCCACTAATTTTTTAAATTTGGAAAATTATGACATTAGATTCATTAAGTTTCAAAAACAAGGAAAAAGCATAGGAAAATCATAGAATATCGATAAAAGGTCATTGAAAATTATCAAAAATCATTAAAATTTTTGTCAAATGGAAAGGTTGAAACCCCATTAAAAATAGTGGATAATTCACAATAGTAGCCCATGATGCATTAAGGAACATGTAGGTGTTTTATTGAACCATGGCTTGAGTTGACCAATTATTCCAATTACATGGCTTAAGTTGACAAAAGTTATTCAAGTTCCCTAACTTACACAAAAGTTATGAATTCCTCAATGCATTGGGTGTTATGATTTTGCTATGCTGAAAGGGCTTGAAATGTGAAATGCAAATGCAAACATCCCTCCCTCTAGCATGTTCAAGATATTTTAATTACTAATAATTCATTTGCAGCTATTGGTCAAAATATGTAGATAATTTTTTTTTTATCATGTTGATTCCATTAACAAAGTAAAGGCCTTCTCCCCCTTCCACCCAATGTTAAATCTTTTCATAGAATGTTTGGTTTCCTAGCCCAAAGGGGATATTTTCAAGAGTGGTTGTAAAAATGAAAACTTGAAAAAGCATAACCAAAACTATTAGGTGTTTCTTTTTTGTTGATTTGGAGTTTCTCCTCTCTACATTGCTGCTCTACTTTCACGAGTAATAGTCTAGCCCAAGTCACAAATTCAATTCTATTAAGTAGCACCAAGTTATAAACTTCTATGAATCTTGGGTAAGCCTATGTTTCACTTATTTCAGGTTCCACTGCCCCATAATTTCAAATGATTTGTTTCCCCATGCTTTTACATAGGGCATGGATGCCATCATGCACATAGCCATGTTATCAACCATGCCATCCATGCTTCCCAAACAACCAAAAGTTATAGGTATAATGATTACCTAGTAACATCCGGCATAACCATGTTCTACCTTCATGACTAACGCATATTGTTTATAATCACTGCGTTCCAGTTAGTGTGCTACCCCAAGAAAAAACTGTCCTCAGATTTGACTGGCAGTTCCTAAACCTCTCTACTTCAAACCCACTTCGCAATCTAAATTCATCTCAATGAGCCACATACAACTATCATCATTAGTGAAAAAGGAAGAAAAATTGCTTCTGTTTGAAACGCTTCAAACACAATGTTGCTGAAACAAATTCTCCTGTTTACATACAGTATTTACATACTTCTATCGCCATTTGTTTTTTCACTTCAATAAATAATATCCCACTCATGCTTCTCCAAAGCCAGGTTTGTAGATCTGCAAAAGTTGTGTTGTTAGATTCCAACATATGTATATTATATTGAGGAAAACTTCACCTTAAGATTTTATGCCACCAGACGCAATTCTGCAGCATGCCTATGTTGTAAAGAGTTATTTTTTTAGTTTCATTACCACTTCAAACTGAAGGTAGTCATTTTAGTTTATCTCATAGTAACGTACAATAGGGCAAAAACCTGCAATTACTTTTGGGCAAGGTCTGACTTAATTATCTGACTTATCATCTTCCTCATTCGAGTCTACTTCATGTCTTGGCCTCCCAAATTTCTCACGAAGTTGCTTTATGGGTATGTAGTCGCCGGCAGAATCCATTCCGTAGAACAGGAAAAATATGTAAGGGTGGTCAAAAGTGTCCTGTAATTGCAAAAATCGCATTAGCTGATACATGTGAAACCCAGAATACCACAGCAGATATTGGCACACTTGCAAACCATTCCAGATTCTCTATAAGAAATGTCCAAAATTTGTGTGGATGTTGTAGTAGGGCAACAAAGGAAATAAGTGTAAAGATTAAAACAAGTTTGATCGTTAAAATGACAAACCATATCAGGCTCGTTGGGTTGTAGCAGGCATTCCTCGGCAACTGAAATGAAAAAGAATGGTACCAGTTAAATGACCACGTATTAGAAAGCAGTACATGTCTTGCAGCAATGCTCTTAGCAAGATCTTTCTCAAAACAAAATATTTTAAACTTGATGTTGACCATCTGATGAGAAGAAACAACCGATTAAAAGTAGAAACAAAGGTACATTCTGCAAAATGTTGTGTGTATACAAAGTAACATCCATGAAGTATATTCTGCTTAAACAAAAAACATAATGATGTTTTCTTACCATGAACTTCATTGGATGTCACTAAGAGCCCCAGGCAATTTTCTTAATGATTTCAAAATTCATAGCATGTAGATTTCCACTCTCAAATAGAGAGGGTCTAAGATCAAAATTTCAGTTTTCAGTTTTTATAATGACCTCAATGAGGTCAAATACTCGACCAAGACGCAGAGCACCGGTGCAGATGATATTTAAGTCAAAGCAGTTTCTAACTAAATAGGCACTAATTAAGATAAAGTTGTAGCTTAAGCTTCTCATCATGCATGTAATGAGATGCTTTGTATCTGTTAGTTAGAACTCGGTCTGTTAGTTAGAACTCGGTTACAGTGACTTCTTTCACAGAATTTCTAAATCTCTTGACAGAGATCATTAAGATTGCAACATTCTCTTCATGCAACAACTTAAAAAGAAAATGAAAAATTTGGCTAAGAGCATTTACAAGTGCAGAAAAAGATGATGAAAATTTTGTTGAGAGCATTTACAAGTGCACAACAAGATAATGGGGGAGAATTTTTAGCACATTCACTACTGCTTTGTTCAAGCCCAAAGCATAATAACCATCCAATAAATCCTTTGTGATTTCTTACATGTAATAAAAATTTCCAGTTTCCAGTTTCCATAATATTAAGTGATTGAAGGTTCAGTTACTTGAGTTCCATGTGATGACATGGCAGGGATGTACAAACCAATAGCATGGCTTGCATGAGGATTAGCTGCTTGTTGACAGAATTTTGGGGAAAAAAGGCAGATTGATCCTCCTGTTGGCTCAGAAAGTTGTTGAGTTCATCCTTTAAGAACAAAACTTCAAGACAATTGAAATTGTGGCGCATAAATTGAAAAAAGAAGGTAGAATTAGAAACCAAATAGAAGTGGTCTGACTTTGAAGATCAATGCCTATGCATTCCCCATCTTCATTATGACATTATGTAATCCTTGCTTAAGAAAAAGAAGGAATAAAAAAGAGGAGGTAATGGCAATGTGCTATCTGGGCAGTCACCTGTTCCATATGTATGCAATGTGCTCTTACTGCACTGGGAGCGCACTCTTCTAAACCATGGGTAGCACAAATTTCTGCAAGAGCACACTCCCATATAACACTACCGAAGACTTCACGGTAAATTTAGAGTTGAATGTGCTTGAGATTGATAATAATCCTAAACCAAACCACAAAGCCCCAACTGATTACCAAGTTGAAAGCTAAGAATGTAAAATGCTTTCTTGATAAAGTGGAAATCAAAGTATTACACAATTAAAGCTTACAATCAAATAGGACACACCAACAAGCCCAAAGACCTCCCAGCCAAGAATCCTCAAGCGTCAAGATCTCTCCTCAACTGGAGAAAAATCACAAAGACATACTCCCTCACAAAAATCACAACACTGCAATGGCAACAATACCTTCATTTTTGGAGGTTAAACCTTCTCTTTTCTGATCCAGGATTCCTTCATATAGGCCTCCATGTTTGTGCACAGGTTTAAAAATTTCTAAATTTTCCCGCTCTTTTCATTATTGTCTTTATACGTTACCACAACCTCATCATGACCTGGCCACGACTAACGATTGTCCTACAATGACCCCACCACCACTTGACCACTATTTTGGTGAAAACGTTCTTCTCACAAGAACACCTGCATGTTCTGAAACAAGGGATCCAATCAAATCAAACGACTCAAGGTGTCTATTAGCAACGAACACTAAACGCATGGTAAGATTTAGAAATGAAATAATAGGTGATTTGTACGTTGATTAGTGTGAAAGCTTTAAAAATGGCCTGAGAAGATTAATGTTAAAAATGCAATGAGAATCCCAACAGACGAATGTGAAAGTTCAGAAAGTTTGCAAATGTTGGAAGAATGTTTATTCACACCTCAAATTACAGCTACAGCACATAAATACAACCGTCCAAATCAATGGTAATGCTACAACCACAGAATCAGATGGGATTATTTTGATTTTGATTTTGGGTATTTGTAGCCTCAATTCCGTCGTTTAATCTTCATGGAAATTTGCAACATGAAACGTCTACAAAAGAAACTAATGCCAAGAAGTAAGAACTTAGTTATAAAGGCTTGTCATTGCTTCTGTTTTGAAAACTGATGCTCAAAAGTAATGGTGATCATCGTTACTACTTGTCTTCACTTATGGTTTGAGAACTACTGTCAAGAAGTAACGCTGGTAATGTTACTTCCTCTCGTAACTTGTTTCGACTTTGGAAAATCTGTAATTCGGAAGTCAATTTGATGTTGAATAGAGGCCGAACTTTGACATCATGATTTTGTTATATGATGTAGGATTTGATGCTGATTTTGTTACTTTTTAGGTCCTTGTTACTAGTGTTGAAGAAATATCATTGGAAATTAACGATAACCTGTGTTACTTTTGGGCCAACAGTAACATTGAACAAAGATGATGAGCTCCACTTTGTCTGATAATCAAAAATAGTCAAGGCTTGATAGAAAGGTTGTAGATGGCGTACGGGCATGAAAATGAGCCCCCAAACACTGGCCCCTCTTTGTAAGTGTCGTTGAAGTGATGAAGTGACACTCACAACGAATGTCCTCAACATGAACATGTTTAAAGCTCAATATTACCCTTCTTGATGGACGCTGAAGAGATTCCGAAGAATCTATCAAGACAGAAACTGTAGGACTCCCTATAACCAACCTTTGAAAAGTCAATACAATTTTTATTTTTTTTTTCAAATTCTTAGAACGTATGACTAGACTCACACTGATTCATCGTATTGGTGGGTTGATTACAAGGCCTTCGCTACCTTCATCCACTGTAACAAGTTACCAACAAGAAAGTGCTTTTCTATTATTGATAATTCTAACAATTGATGTATTAGTTGCATCATGCCTATCCTTCTCAAGTACAATGATACCTCAAGGAAATGCAATACTGATAACAACATATTGAAGTCATTTCTTATAATCTGAAATCACGCAAATCAATTTCACTATCTTACAATACAGAAAACAATATGACACAAAAACGTCAATGACACTTATTTATTAGTAAATTTCATCACACAGAGACAACATGATGAAGCAACACAAATCAATACTACATGCTAAAAAAAGGAATACCACACAAATGCATCATACCATGCAAATTTGCATGTCGGATTAAGTTATAATATTCAACCACAAACCTATAGGGTCTAATCAATCATCATCATGTACAGAAAATATTTCTTATGAAAGGCAAGCAAACATACAAACAATTATTCAGAATTATATCTTTTCATCAATTATTCTTACAATGCTTAAACATGAAACACTTATACATGCAGGTTGAAAGAAATGCATAACCATAGAACACACCCTCACTCATTCAATACATTTTACCCTATGATAACATTTAATAAATAATGTCATAAAAAGGCTTATAGACTATACAGATTAACTATAAATCATAGCAGTTTACCATCATCGTCATCATACTAGCCTTGTCACACTAACATGGGGTTGGCCAGAAAAACAGTGTTCAAACAAAACAACAATTTGTGGAGAAGCATTTACATTTTGTCAAAGAATTTACATATTCAAATAGTATGCAATAGGGAACCAGAGGAGAACAAGGATGGAGTATGAGAAGCAATAGGGAAAGCCGCAGGAGCAGCCGCAGGAGTGTGAGAAGCAACAGGGAAAGCCGCAGGAGCAGCCGTAGGCAGGAATCACTGGAGCACCAGAGGGCGAAGGCGAGGAGGGTCAGAGGAATGGAGGGGCGGAAGTTCAGATGGATGGGGGAGCAAGTAAACGCGATGGGATGGCCCACAGGGAAGATGGGAGGCATGCGCCCAGTGGAAACATCAAGGCCCACTCCCAGGCCGACCATACCCTACGCCTCCAGATCAACAAGCCCCCGCTAGAGGGAGTCCGCACCATGCAGCAGAGTCTCATTGGCCACTTTGTCTCTTGGGGCGTCTGCCCGCAGCTGGACTTACTTCACCGGTGGGCACAAGAGCAATGGAAGGTTGGATTGGTGGGTGTTCAGAGTCTGTCCGAGGACCTACTCCTGTTCATCTTCCCGTCTCAAAAAGCTAGAGACTTAGTGCTGCTTGGAGGCTCGTGGTTTTACGAGGCTTGGGGGCTGGCTTTGACCCCATGGCGTCCTAGGGCCCATCGCGAGACCGACCTATTTGGGCCCCGGTATGGATGCAGGTCTCCGGGATCCCGTGGGAACTATGGAACCTGGAGTTCCTGAAGAAAATCACGGGGTTCTTCAGAGACTTCATTGTCTTCGACCACATCACACAATCTATGGAATGGATAGGGTTCGCTTGCTTCTGCGTCTGCCGCAAACTATCAGATAAGGACCTCATCTCGGAAGTTGTGTTGGAGCTCCCTGGCAAGGAGGAAAGCCTTCAAGTCAAGTTTGAGAGCCTGGAAGTTGAGCCAAGCCTTCAACGCAAAACAACGGCCCACGAGGGCAAAATCGACGGTTGTGCATGTTGCAGGAAGCTCGGACATCAGGAGGCGGACTGCCAAATTCAGAGAACGCGGCCATGAGACCAAGCCAAGCAGCTGTTCGAGGAGGGCGCCTGGGTCACAATGGGTCGTAAGGGCCAGTTGCATGCACCATCCAACCAATTGCTCCCCCCCCCCCCCCCCCCCCCCCCCCCCCCCCCCCCCCCCCCCCCCCCCCCCCCCCCCCCCCCCCCCCCCCCCCCCCCCCCCCNCTGGGCAAATGGGTGAATGTGGTTAGGGGGAGCACCAAGACCTGTCAACTACAAGACAAGGAACCCACGCCCGAGGACTTCGGGTGTAGCCCCGTGGTGCGGGACAAGGAGAGCTGACCTGGACGACCGAGTGAGAGTAGATCTAGGGGTAGACAGGCTCAACAGAATATTGATTTGGGACTGCAGTAGACCCTTTGGGAGGTCTACCAGCGCTACACCTCTGGACACACATGAAGATTTTAAGCTAGAATTGTAGGGGGTAGGGTACCCCCTATAAAAAAAAAATACCCTACGCAGAATTGTCTGGGATGAAGATTGTGACATTGTTTGCCTCTAAGAAACCAAATTGCAAGAGATGGAATCGCACCTTCTCCAATGGGAGGGTTGGAATACCCACGTGCACCCCTGTTTGGGCCAGGTAGGTGGCCTTGCTATTTTGGCTCGCTACGCCATGACACTCATGGACACATCACAATGGGCCAAGATCGTCGAGATCCCCTCCCAGGGGATTTGGTTGACCAACTTCTATGGGGCGCAAAATTGGGACTAGTGGCTGTAGGAGATGAACCGCGTGGCGGCACTAGTGCCAGACCATTGATCATGGATGGTTGTGGGGGACTTCAACCAACACCTACACTCGTGGGAGACGTTTNAGTTCACATGGAGCAATCGGAGGAAAGGCCCAAACCGCGTCCTCTCCCGAATTGATCGGGTCTGCATCAACTCCAACCTCCTCCTCCATTCTGCCGTTCATGTTTCGGGGTAGGAAAGAGTCGCCTCAGATCACCACTCCCTGGTCTTTTTGCTCGGGCCGGAAAAACCCCGGGCCCCACGGCCCTTCCATTTTGAGGCCACCTGGTTATCTAAGTTGTGGTTGAGACCGTTGGTTGAGGACATTTGGGCAGATTACCGACCAGACCAAGGTGACCCCTGAAACTTCCTTAAGGAGGCTTTGCTTCGATTGAAGTGGGCCATTCGGGCCCTCCCAGTGGAGGATAGGATGGGTCAAAGAGCACTCCGGGATCAACTTGGTCGGATCCAGACCCGACAAGAAGCTGGGGAGGACTTGCACGAGGAGCAGCACATTCTACGATAGCTTCAAAGCCTTCACTTGGAAGAGGAGACATACTGGCGACGGCGCTCCCGGGTCAGATGGCTCCGAGAAGGGGACAGCCAACAAAATTTTTCTTTGCCATCGCTAAGACACGTGGATGAGGCCAGCCACGCTGTCTACACAACCAGGATGGGGAGATTATTGATGACCTGCAAAAAATCGCAAGAAAGCTGACTCAATACAGGGGGAGGATCTGGGCCAAGCGATCTACAAAGCCCATCTCAGTCCAAGTGGCGCAGGTGCTAAACGAGGAGGACAACAGGCGGTTGTTGGCCCCCTTTTCGTGGCAGGAACTCACCACCACCATCAACAACATGCCGAGAGGGAAGGCACCTGGTCTTGACGGCTGGAGCCTTGAGTTCTTTAAGACATTCATGGATATTGTGGGACCCAATATCCTGGACACGTTCAATCTTATGTTGGCCAAAAGGCAGGTCCGAAAGGAGCTCGATTGCTCCCGAATTGTGTGCATCCCAAAACAATCGGATGCACACCGCCCAGAACACTTCCGCCCTATCGGAGTCTGCAACGTGCTGATTCGGATCTTCTCCAAATTGATTGTGCATAGGCTTGTGCCACTTATGCCCAAACTTGTGGGAATTAACCAAGCAGGCTTCGTGCAGGGCCGAACCCTCTAGGATCAGGTTCTCCTCATGCAAGAGGTGCTCCACTCACTTCGAACTACGGGTTTCCCTGGGCTTTGTCTCAAACTCAACATTACCAAGGCATACGACACGCTCAGCTGGGAAGCCCTGACTTCCATTATGCAACAGAAAGGCTTTGATCAACAGTTCATCTAGATTTGCATTCACATGCAGTCATCTGCCAGTTTCTCTTTTGACATTGGGGGGGGCGCAACTATGGGGTCTCTCCTCACCAGGGAGGGGGTTACGACAGGGGGACCCACTTTCACCCCTGCTTTTCATCATCGCTATGGATCTAATGCAAAACTATTGTAGCACATCAAGGGTAGATGGCTTGGACATTGCAGGGGTGGAATGTCGAGCTGAACACTATGCAGATGACACAATGCTACTCAGTCGGGCAGGGGTCCCACAAGCACGATGCATCAACATCGCTCTATCCTGATTGGCGGCTGAGTTGGGGCTGGAGATTAATAGAGCTAAGTCTTCAGCTCATTTTGTTAATGTGGATGAACAGATTAAAAATCGAGTGGTGCAAGTCCTGAATATCCTACCTAGAACAGGCAAAGACACATACCTGGGCATCCCACTCTACCAATGGGGGCAGAGCATGTCATGGGGGCCGCTAATGAAGAAAGTTGAAAGAAAGATGGGCCACTGGGCAAATCATTTCTTGACTCGAAAAGGGCGACTGCTTGTGGCAACGGGGATCCTCATGGCGGTTACCCGGTTCGTGGCAGCCGTAGCCACCCCCCCAAATGCCATCATTAACAGGATCAACAAGCTGGTCAGGAGCTTCATTTGGAAGGGGCGTAGGGGGCAAAATCCACTTGGTAAACTGGGAGTCGCGCGCCCCCGTAACGCAGGGGGCTAGGCATCTCGTCTTTCGAAGACGAACTGATGCTTGGGCAGCAACGTTTGATGCTTCGTTTTATGCGCCCACATGGGGAGCCGATCCAGTGGATCCGCATCATGAATGCGAAATATCAACGTTGGGAGGCAGGGGTGCGAGATTCTAGGCCTTGGCAGGTGCTCTGCCGACACGCACGGGCGATGCAGACTCTGGGGTGGTTGGACCTCGAGTCGCACAGGTTGCTAACAGCCAAGTACCCGCAAGTGGTCGGCTAGCAGCAGATTTGGAGGGGGCAGCTCCCCGAGAAGATCAAGATCTTCCTCTGGTTAATGTGGCAGGACGAATTGCCAGTGCATGCTTTTTTATGCAAACGCAGCCTCATTCAGGACGACACCTGTCCTCGGTGCGGTGCTGAACCCGAGACAATCCGGCACTTCGTTTCTGACTACACATACATGCATGCCACATGGCTCACGGCAAGGGCAACCCCCCTGATGCACGTCACCGGCGATTCTTGGGCCACGCTACTTTTATGGGTAGCGTGGAAAGCAAGAAACCGCACTGTTTTTCACTAGGACAGGCTACCCCCCCCCCCGGGCAGCTGGTTTTCCAAACTCTCCGCGCGTGGAAAGAAATCAAGGCGATAATGGGAGTCACGCCGACGTTTGAACCAAACTACATCGCGTTTTAGGAGAACGAAGAACTCTAGCAGATGGTGACAGTGACCCCCTACAGCGGCTGGTCGGGGACCCAAATCTGGCTGAGAACGCGTTCTTCACTAACTAGCACAATGACTGGACCTTTTTCCAAGGGCGCGAGATTACCATCATAGAATCCTCAATCACCAGCTATCTGGGGGCCCAGGCCGCCAACGAGGTCATCCTACCTTCCACACGAGATCTAGAGAACGCGGAATTGTTTCTTGAAGGGCCCATGCCATGCACACAAAGTCGACAAGTGCCCAGATCTTCTTTGCCTCGTCTCTGGGCCCATGCAGCAGATCTAGTAAACAAATTTTTTGTCCAATCTAGCAACGGCTCCAAGCTCCAGGGTATACACTTTGCGTTTTTGCGTTGCCTGAAATTTGGCCGCCAGGTTAACCTTCCCCATTTTTTCCTAGTGGCCCTTCAACTTAAGCAACGCGGCCACCATTCAAGGTTAATCTTAGCCTTGTGGCAGGGGGCAGAGGAGAGGCAAAGCTCGTCATCATCTCAAGGTGCCCCCCCCCCCCCCCCCCCCCCCC
>MNCI01004590.1:135046-147915 GCA_015680685.1 Gnetum montanum
GACAATGATAATGCAACAACTAGTGAGGCAATTCATTGGAGAACCAACAAAATTTATGATGAATAAGAAGTTTGGAGTACTCAATCTTATGCAAGAGTTTCATATGTTCATGGACACCCCAACGATAGTCAAGGACTCTTGTCATCCAACTCTAACACCTCTAGTGAGGATGGGACATCCCATAAAACGAAGGGGCCCGTAAGGCCTCAGACCTTCTCAATAGTTAACAAAAATTTATCCAGGGATGATTGGGATACTTACAAAAGTCATGACGAGTTTTTCAGTTCTTTCTCTTCCTCTGCTCCTTCAACATCAGGTTGTGACACGGAGAACCATCTCTCAAAGGGTCGACATAGAAATAAAAATTGAACCCATGGGCAAAGTCAAGAACGCCAACATGAACAAAGACAACATCATCCCAACTCACCAACTCATAACCTACCTAGTGACAATGAACCTCTGCTAGCCACTAAGAACCTAATGCATATACAAGAGGCTGTTCAAATACCCCGCAGGCATTGTAAGGAAAGCTATTTACCCAGGCTTGATTTAAACAACTTTCCTAAGTTTTTAGGAGGCTATGATTTAGATCTGCAACATCATTTACAAGCCTTCTACAATGCCTGTGCTTGGAACAATATTGATAATGGGTGGCAAAAACTTAAGCTCTTTCCTATGACACTCATTAGCCAAGCAAAAGTATGATACACGTCCTTAAAGCCAAAATCAATTCGCAGTTGGCCAACAATGGTAGAACTCTTCACTAAAAGATATCAAACCTATGCAAGAGTGTCAGCCTTGAGGAGACAAATCCAAGAGCGGAAACAAGGGCAACATGAACCCTTGGACATGGCCTTAGAAAAATACTATTTGTTGTTGAACAATTGCCCAGGCCATGGGTTCTCCGAGGAAAAGCTAATGTACCACATCATAGATGGGCTTTGTAATGAAACAAGGGAGACCCTAGGGATGTTCAGCATCATGTTTCCCCAACTGGGTCAACATCCTCTATTTCACCACATCGTTATCATTCTCCTAAGTACTATCAACCCATGTCCTCTCCAACAAGATCACCACCTCATGTTCCTTGCACTTCTCCTCACCCTCAATATTCTCATCCTTCACCTCCTTCTACATCGCCACCAGTTGTGCTAGAAGGTTTTGCACCACAGCACCAACCCACGAACGTTACTTGTGCTACTACTGTCAACAACAATGGAGGTCCTCCACAACGTCGAAAGCATCCTTTCTTTAGACATGACCATAAAAATAGACAGCATGGTTCTGAAACCACTACATCCACCAACTCAGCATAAGTCTAGTGCTGTGATGCATCTTCTCCCTCAAACTCAAAGCCTCCTGTTACCTTATCAAGGCCACCAATCAACACTCCAACAACTATGCAGCCCAATGAATATGACCACGTAAGGAGACATATTGATCCTTGCATACCATCTTATGATCACAGATGTCATAGTGGGTCAACTCCTTATCACATGACCACATCTTATAATTTGCCCCACTATGCCAACTTTAATCAAGTGTGTGAACCCCAAGTTGGGTACATTCTAACCACCACATCAAAAGACACCCAGTGGTTTGGATATGACTAGACTAATATTTTCCACATGCATGGATCCGCATTTTCCATTTATTAATTCTAACCATGCTCAAAAGTTTAGTTATGGGGGATACCCTCCATTCTAACAAGCAGAATTAGTAAATGTTTTTCCTTTTCTTTGATTTTACAATTTTTTGTTTTCCAGTTTTTCATTTCCAATTTGTTGTTTTATCTTTTTGAGGGTAATCTCATCAGTGAATAAAATACTCATGTGACTTGTCAGTTGAGGTGTTGTTTTATGCTATCAAGTCTCAAGTGACTAATTATTTGGACAGTAAGCCCACAACATCCACCCACCCATTCTATTAATAAGACGTTCTACTCTGGGTACAATGATATTCTTGTCATCATTAAAACTTAAAGTAATTTTGTGCTCATTATGCCCAGAGTGAAAAATGATGGACTAAGAGGGAATGGCCAAGTTGTGACATCAAGGGGACTTGTGGATTCTCTTTGGTGACATCTGTAGGTGCTATTATGTAGCCTGGTTATACTAAGGTCCTTGTAGATCTAACAAAAAATGCGAGTAAGAATAATAAAGGCACTCAATAAAGAAACTCAATGCTGTTCTGGGGGTCCCATTGGAAAGACATGCACCCATGCTTGAAGGTTGGTGGCTTCTCCAGTTCACTGTTGGAAAGGACAAAGTGCCAAAGCCACTAGAAGAAGAAAAGAAGAAAAGAGAAACATCAAAGAAAATATCAAGAAAAATGTGTCGTAAAGAAATTCCAAATCACTCCTCCCTTGAACAAAATGTCAAGTGATCGTACGCCTTGCTGTCATGGTGCTCTTATGGTTGTTCATCATTGGATGAAACAATGCGATGTCACTGATCAAAGGCATGAACTTGGTCTTGATTTTAGAGTGAAGGGCTAATGATACATTAATCACGCCCCACACTCAGGAACTTGGTCTTGATTTTAGAGTGAAGGGCTAATGATACATTAATCACGCCCCACACTCAGGATTCATTGTGCCCAGGGTTAGTTACCTCACATCCTGATCTCTACAATCCCTTCTATGATTCATCTCATCTCGCTGTTCATGTATTTTTGACTTGTGTCTTGTGTCGCACAGAATTCATACCTCATCACGGTGATATTTACATGTGTGTGTTTTGTTGCATGGGCAACAATGAATTCTATGTGACTATGCAATGTAGTTGCCTGAAGGATATCCAGCATTCATTGTCGCATAGAATTTACATGATGTGTGTGTTTTGTTGCAAAGCAGGAGGCACAATCATTCAACATTCATTAGGAACCTCTTGTTACTACGTAATCAAGGCATGCCGAAGGTGGAGACAACAGGGCATCTGAACAGGAACAACATCTCACATTGTCTCAGGAATGTGTTCAGGCAATTCGTGAAAGGTCCACGTCAATAGTTGTGATTGTGGATCTCAATTTTGGACCTTTCACTGAATTTTCCCCTGAGGTAGTCAGAGACCAACTTAAAGGGTCTCCATTGTGGCATGTTCTCTCTAGGCGTGGTGATTGGTACCTGGGGGAGACGTACCAATTTTGGCACAACAAGAAAGAAGGCACAATCATTGATATTGGTGGGATTTCTGTTGATTTCTCTACCAAGGCCATTTCAAAAGTGCTGAATCTTCTGAATACAAGGCCCAAGGTTGCTCACCTGTCCACTCGCTTTGATGCAGATGTGTGCAAGATATGGTTAAAAAGGACGTACGACAAGGAGGATAAAGCCCATGGAGGAGCCACCACTGCCAGGAACCACATGAATTCCATCAAATTTTGCCTTTTATAATTTTGTGTTTGTGTCCCAATTTTGTTTTGTTCAATCCCACATTGCGGCATGAGTAATTCCTAGTTAGTCAATAATCTCATACCTATCCACTGTGTAATCAATTGAACTCATTCTCATTTTGTCTAACTTGAGGACGAGTTGTTATTCAGTCATGGGGGTATGATGAATCATGGTTTGCTAGGCCCCGATATCGGATCCTCGATATCGGGTACACAATATCGCAGCCTAGATCATGATATCGAATACATGATATCGTGATTTCTGTGTAGGCCTATAAATACAACATTCGGGTGCATAGGAAGGGGGTAGTTGTTAAGTTTTAGAGTAGAGTCGTTTGGTTAGTTTTCAATTAGTTTTCAGTTCCTTTCAAAGTGCATGCCCGCAGTGTGATGATTGTAATTGTACGGAACCTTTGTTCGAGTGTGACGTACTTGGACACACACACGATCAGCAATAAAGATCGAGATTACTCCATCATTGTAGCATTCGCTTAGCGTTTAATTGCTTTAACTATTAATTATTTATTGTTGTCTTTTTAGTTAATATTTCCTTTATTGTCATTTACACTTCCTGTTGTTAACGCGGAATGAGTACAACTTAATCACAAACATTTAAGTGTAACTACTTGGTAACCCAATAACGTATCTAGTAGCGCTCAAGTAATGTGCACTTGGTAATCCCAGAAGTGGTACACAAGGGCCCCCCCCCCCCCCCCCCCCCCCCAACACAAACAAAGACTCCCCCACCCTCACTCTAGCCCATCTAAACTCCACACCCTGCCCACCGCACCACCCCCTCCCTGGGCATCACCCACCCCTCTCGAGTCCCCTAGACCTCCTACATCCTTGCACCACCCATCTGCATCTCCCTGCAATCCCTCCACTCTTGCGCTCCCCATCCTCCCATCCATTTTTAACTTAACCATTATCTTTGATTTTCACATTGAAAATAAAAATCAAAAGCAATATACAATTTTCATGAAAAAGTCCATCTCTTCACTCAAGTTTATGACAAAAATTATTTATTTACAAGGATAAAGTCCATATGACAAAGTAGTTAGCCTCTCAGCAAAACCCTCAACCAAAATAATAACTCCCATAAAAAAAACAATGACCAGTAAAGCTTGTGCTCACCATTATAATGATAAAATTATTTTACCATAACCAAGAAAGACTCTCTTAGATGGGCTGGTAATTGCCCTCTACGCCAAAACAAGGGATTCAAATTCGGATTAAAGAAAGGTATCCTACACCCAAGAAAGTTTCTACATAGTTAACCATCAACTAAGCTAATTGCGAAGAGATTTCAAAAGGTGTCCTTTTCTTGTTTTTCTTCCCACAAGGTTGTTTTTTGTTACTTAGGTCATTGTTAATGTAAAGGTCAAATGAATCCAACTGGACATCCTTGTGAAGCTTAACCATTTGAAATTTATAGGGAGCATATGGAGAGGGGTGGAGCAAGGTGTGGTGGTGTGGGAGGAGAGATGGATCCCAAGTTGCTAGAGCAATGGTTGTGGATGGCAACAGTGTCATGGGGTCCAATGCTGCAAGGGCAGTTGATTGAGATAGAGGCAACATTGCTGGGTCTAGGGTTGAATGGAGTAGCCAATACAAAGGGAGCAATAGCAATGCTAGAGGGTTTGGGCCTGCTACTCATGGTTCAAAGGAGTTAGGCAATGAAGGTGCAATGTTGGGCAAGGTGTGTGGAGCTTGGGGACCATGGCATCTATGTTGGTGCAACTAAGCATGCTATTTTGGACACTAGCCTAGAATAGGTATCTTTGGATGGTTGCAGTGGGCAACCTACAGGTGAGTGGAAGCTAGGTATGGGGGGAGTTGATGAGGTTTGTCACATGGGGAGTGGGTTGAGGTTGAACGTTTCATCTCAATAGGAGCCAAATCAAGTTTGAAGGCAGTACAACGTTGGGCTTTCTCAACCTAAGGGATTGCAGGGTTGGAGATTCTCATGCTCTCGAGAGATATGTTTTTGTTTGTATTTCCGAATCTAGATGCTAGGGATGGCATCTTACTTTTTTTTTAGGGGGGAGGGGGGGCGGGGGGCGTGCGAGTGATTGTGGTTCTTTGGAGCCAAGGGTCTAGCTTGAACACCTTGGAAGCCAAGCGCTCACCATGCAACAAACCTATTTTCACAGGCTCCTGTCTAGATCAAAGTTTCAAGTGTGACATGGGAGTTCTAGGGTTCAGACTTTCTGCATACCCTTGCAACATTTTTCCGTGAATTCATCACATTTGACAAGTTCACCACAACAATGGAAAGGATGGGTCTTATTTACTTTTGCATCTAGTGGTCCCTCTCCTTGGAGGACCTCGTGAAAGAAATTACGCTTGAGTTGCCGAATGGGGAGGAAACTCTAGGAGTGGAGTATGAGAATTTCAACATGCAACCTCCCACGTAGAAAAAATCTATGGGCTCTAGAAGTTGTGGGGTTTGTGAAAAAGGGAAGCACACGACTGAGGAGTGCAGGTTTCGAAAGAAGGACCAAGCTCAAGCTAGGTGGGTGGATAAAGATGGATGGACTATTATTGATTAGAAAAAGGGGTAGACCGGTGGGGTTTTAGGGATATCGGCATCTCAAGGCCACCCCATGCCCATTTGTGCCTCACCTCCTCCCTCCTCTCCATCCTATGTCTCACCCTAGCAATCTCCCACTCCTAAGCATGGAGGGGGGGGTTCCCCACTGAGTGAGTTGGAGATTGGAGAGAACACACCTTTGGCTAGTACAACAGCATCACCTTTTCATGTTCCACCTTTGAGAGACTAGATCTCAGCAAAGCAAGGGTCCTCCAAACCTCTGCAAGCGCCTATTCTCCAGATGCTACAACCAGACGAGGGGTCTATTTTTGAGGTGATGGCTGAACCCAAGTGATGAGTTGCAGTTGATTGAACCATGTCGATGCGTACACGTCAACGTGACCTTGTCGATGCATGGTTTGATGCGTTGACACATACACATCGACGCAGTGTCTAGTCTTGCCTATATAAATGCATGCACCTGCTACATTTATGGCATTCATTGATTGAGAGCTTAGCCAAACTCTTACATTTTATTTCTTCCAGAGTTAGAATATTTTCCAAGTGCTTGCAGTAGGAGTGAGAAGTGTACGGATCTTTATTTGAGCATCAATATACCTAGACACCTTAGTGTGAACGGTAATAAAGACAAACTTTCTTCATAAACCTTGTAGCACTTAGACTTAGCACAATATTTACTTTAATGCATTTATTCTTCATGCAATTTATGTTCAAGCATTTAAGTAATTAATTGGTAGTACATAATTAATACACAAGTACGACCACCTCGAACAGACGTTAACACTTGGTAATCCCAGTAGCACTTATGCTTAGTAACCCAATAGCATTGCAACGTGTTCAGGATGCATACAGAAGGTGAGAACGTATACTTGTGTTAAGATTAATTAAGGCATTAATTAGTTACTAGATTAATTAAACATTTAATTACTTTATTTTCAGCACTTAGGCAATTTAAATGAAAAACATAAAAATGATAAAAATCATATGCTTCAGTCACACTTAACCATACCATTGCACCTCAGAAGTGGGAACTAGGAAGACAACGATCACGTCTTTAAAATTCACTACCTAGGCAAAGTGTACTTTGAGAGCTAGAGTCTACGGAATTTGACCAAATCGCTTAGTGAACACTAATGATTCGTATGGTTGGACGTAGGGACTGCTTGTTGCTCATCACCAAGAAAACAGGATGCCCAATAGTTTTAGAATTGAGATTGAAAAAAACTCAAAAGGAGATTGATCTAGGGAGACTACCCTTAAAGGGGTATACAAGAAAAGGTCCACTAGTAAACCATGAATATTCTCTCTTAGAATTGCAGGAAACAGGTACCCCCTATAAAAGATGTACCTTGAGAGAGTTAGTAAAAATGGTGAAGGTGGATATTGTGTGCCTGCAAAAGACCAAATTAGCTAGGACACAGAGCCAAGTTCTAAATTGGTTGGGATGGCAAACAATGTTTGTGGAATCAATCGGGAAGGTTGGAGGATTGGCTACCATCTCCTGTGTTGCTACATAGATGTTGGACTCTTCAAGATGGAGTATTACAACTCTCTGGGGTTGTGGCTGTCTAGGTTTGAGAGATCTTGGTTGAACAAGCCTTGGCTGGCAAACCTAGTCTATGCTGTGTGGAAGGGATACCCGAATCAAAAAGATTCTAGAGATGTCTTGAAGACAGTGTTGACTACCCTGAAGAAAAAATTTAGAGCAAGACAAAAGGGTGAGAAGTATGCCTTCAAGGAAAGAAGAGCTAACAGCAAGGCAACGTGATATTCAAGCTTGCCAGGAGCATGGACAACCACTAGAACAGGAGAAATATATTGTGCTTCTTTAGCTACAACAGTTGTCAATGAAAGAAGAATAGTACTGGTGAGAACATAGCCACACAACATGGTTGAAAGATGGGGATCATAATACTAGATTCTTTTTTGTGGCTGCCAAGGCAAATATAGCGGCCAAAAAAATCCATGGCATTATGCAAGGGGACACGCTGATGCAAGGAGATCAAGCAATTGTTGATACTATGCAATACTATTGGGCCAGAATTTGGCCAAGGGGAGATACCTTCCCCAACTCTATTCGCATTGACAAGGTGGTGCATCCTCAATAGAATAGGAGACTAATGGTGTCTATTACCAAGCAGGAAATATCAAAGGCTCTTAGATCTATGAGGTCAAACAAGACTCCAAGGCCAAATGGCTAGCCTATAGAATTCTTCAAAATGTTTTTCGATGTGATTGGGGACAACATTCTGGATGCTTTCAATCTAATGTTGTGCTAGGGCTAGGTTAGGAATGAGATTAACTACTCAAGAATCATCCTGATCCCAAAAGTGGACAAACCCACCAAACTAGCTCACTTTAGGCCAATCAGGGTCTATAATACCCTACTTCGACTATTCATAAATATTCCAGTTGTTAGACTCCAACCCCTTATGCTAGTCCTAGTGGACCCTCAACAAACTAGCTTCATCAAAGGTAGATCCATCCAAGACCAAATGCTCTTATTCCAAGAGATCATGCACTCCTTGAAGCAAGCGAGTTTCCTAGGTATGTGCCTCAAGGTTGACATTGCAAAGGCATGTGAAATGGTCTCTTGGACAGCTTTAAAAGACATTATGCTTAGGAAGGGTTTACACCTGAGACTTGTTGAATTATGTATTCATATTCAAATTTCAGGAGTGTACTCCTTTGATGTTAATGGACACCAATGGGGGTTTTCCTCCCGTCAGTGGGGGTTAAGGCAAGGGGATCCATTGTCATCATATCTATTTATTATTTCCATGGATACTATGAATGCTTATTGCATATCAAAAGGAGTTCGAAGACTTAGGATCGAAGGGTGACATGCATAGCAGAGCACTATGTGGATGACACGATCCTGTTTACTCAAGGAGCCATTCCACAAGCGGATGTTGTAGTCAAGGCCCTAAACAGAATGTCCTGGGAAACTAGACTAACATTTAATTGGCAGAAGCCAATGGTACATTTTGTTTGTACGGATACCAAGGTGAAAAGTCACATTTGTTGTACCTTGGAAATTCTACAAGGCACTCAACAAGATACATATCTGGGGATCCCCATCTTCAATCGGCATAGAAAAACTACTTGTATCCACCTCATCCAATAGCTTTAGACGAGTCCAACACTGGACTTGCTACTTTCTTACGAGGAAAGGAAGAATGATTCTGGCTACGTCAATCCTACTAGCAATCGGAAGATACATAGCATCAATTGTTGTGCCTTCATAGGGGGTGACTGATAGGGTTGATCAAATTATTCACAATTCCATTTTGTTACGTGGCCAAGGAGGTGATCACATGCATCTTGTTTGCTGGGAGAAGGTGGCGCAACCTAAGAATGCTAGCAAGCTAGGTATTGCCAAGTTCCAAGATGTTGTCAAGATGAGGTATCAAATCCTTGTTAATCAGGTTTTAAATGCAAAGATTGCAAGGCCTTGGATGGCAATCTTACAGCAGAAATACTTGTGGAATGCAAGTTCCCAGGACTACCATGTCTAGCGTGGTATCTGTGCCGCTACATAGATGCTACAACAGATGGGACTATTGGGTGCCCAACCATGCGATTTAATGTGCACAACATTCCCAGCAATCCAAGGTTGGTCGCATATCTGGCAAGGCACAGGTCCCCAAGACTCCCATGTCTGGCGTGGTATCTTTGCTACCATGACATTGCAACAAATGGGACTACTGGGTGCCCAACTACATAATTTAATGTGCATAAAACTCCCAACAATCCAAGGTTGGTGGTAGATCTAGCAGGGCCATTTGCTGGAGAAAATTAAATGCTTTCTCTGGTTGGTGATGCAGTGCACCTTGCCTATCCAAGTGCTACTCCGAGCACAAGGCTTGCGGATTTGTGCCACCTGTCCATTCTACAATGAGACGGATGAAATGGCTCAACACTTCCTTCAACAATGCATCTTTACGCATGTCGTTTGGGCAACATTAGCAACTAGACTACTCCTACATGGGGATTGTCAAGCCGACGTCATTCTTTGGGCATTGTGAAAGCCACATAATGCCTTCATATTCTGAAACGCACCCATTCCTACACCAACCTTCATATTTCAAAATGCCCTAAGGTTGTGGCAGGAGGCAACGGCAGCCATGGGCTACACTCCAACCTTTGAACCAGATTGCTAACGTTCCTAGAATAATTCACAACTCTAAGCACTGGTGAGGCAGATATGATGGGAAGAGCTTCTTCCACAACTTATTGGAGACCCTAACCTTGCTGATGCCTCCTTCTTCCCAAAGGTGGTGTGGGGACTCAACTACCTTCCGAGGTGTGCAAATCAAACTCACAAAGGTAGGGATTGAGGAGTATATGGGCATACAAGATGAGGGGGAGACTGTGTTGCCTTCAGGAAGGGGACTTCAAGATGCCGAAAGTTTTTCTTAGGGACCTGTCCCAAAAGTAGGTAGCAACCAAGTACCAAAGTCTACATTGCCAACCCTCTAGCAAGAGGCTGCTGAGCTTGTTGAGTGTTTCTTTGGCCAATCTAGAAACACCTGGAAGCTCCAAGGCACCCATTTCACTTTCCATCAGTGTATGCTACTGCAACTGGGCCACCCTTTGAATTTGCCAAAGTTTTTCATGGCAATGCTTCAAAGAGGTAGACAGGGGCACCATTCAAGCCTAATTATGGCCTGTGGAATGCTACAAGACCACGAGAACCTATGCCTACTAAAACCCTCCATGTCAAGAGCTTTTGCATGTGTTGCCATATGTCCTTTGAAGGTGAGTCTTCATCTTTGGTTTTGCAAGGTAAGGGGGAGTGGCTAGACACAAATATGCCACCAATTGGTGTAAGAAACCCGGATCAACGCTCTGCTACTTGCCGTCTGCTACTACAAGACCAGAGCAGACTAGCTAAGGAGCAAGTTTGTCGAAAGCTCCAGAGTCAATATGAGGCAGACCTACTTTGTGCCATTCAGGAAGCAAGAGCACAGAAACAGGAACACTAGGAGGTGAAGCTAAGCAGACACAAGGAGGTTACCAAATTTAGACTCCATGAGGTTGAACGGCAGATGCAGAGGTCACTATGCGATAGCGTGGGTAGAGGGAGTTGCAAGAAGCTTCCAGGAGGAGTGCCTTGGAAGAGGAGCTTAGGGCGCAGATCTAGGAGAATCTATGCCATGAGGAGCAAGAGCATGTCCAACATGAGAAGGAAGAACAAGCTCAATAGGCTGAGGCCATCTGTGAAGAGGAGCAGCTCCTAAGGAGGTAGTTGGCTACTCATGGAACCAACAAGAGTTGGTTTCAAATGGGTCACTACCCTTACGAAGTACGGATGTCAACTACGACATCTCTTGGACTGGCCTCTGAAGGCATATCAAGAAGATCGCTGAAAAATTCCAGCTAGAGAAGGCTGCTACTGCAAAGGCCCAACAAGACCATGAGCAAAGGTATGAGGAATTTCAAGAAGCAGCAAATTTTATTGCTACAAAGAGCTTCCAAGTGGTCCTAGATGCCATTCACAGCTAGGAGAGGGCAAACTTCCCTTGTACCAACATCCCACGGTCTGCTACATGATGACTTTTATTAGAATGAAGAGAAGGTGACCTATCAGGGCTGTTGGTTTTTTGAGTGTAACTGGCAGATGGGCCCAAGGAGGGGTCAGATTCCATGGGGAGGTCCTTTTTCCCCATTGATAATGTCTAGGATGGGGCTTTTCTTTTTTATTGTTTTCTCTGTTTTCTTGTGTTTCACTTGCTGGGGTCTCCTCCTTCCTCATCTCGCGGGAGGTGTGAAGTATCCCCCTTTCCTGCAAGGTTTACCCCCTTGTACCTGCTTTTGATAATAGAATGCCCGATCATTTCACAAAAAAAAAAAAAAGTAAAAGAAAAAAAACCTAAGCTAATTACAATTAACACATCTAGAGAACTTAATGCCTATTAATATCATTCTGTAAACAAACACAAGTATATACTGAGTTCTTGAAAGGTGTCTAGGCCTGCGTTTAAATTCAGAAACCAGCTTTAAAAGTGCAAAATTTTATTTCGAATATTGGCTGGACATGCAACAATAAGAAATCCATCCTAACAGAAAGTACCATATCTCTGAAATTATTAAGCACATTACAATAACTGAAAATTAAGCGGTAATATTCAGCAGTTAGCAGAAACCGCAATGATTAGCAAAACTAAAGACTTGGAAACTTCATTTTATCAAACTACATTGCATGACTGTACTAATATATGTAAAATTTAAATACTTTTTCTTTACCATAGGCAACCAACACGTTAAGCTCAGCATGGACATCCACCAAAACCTGTAAAATGCATCACCCTTTCAATAATATTAATGCAAAAAACAGAATGTGAAATTATGTTTTCAAAGTACATAAAACGTAAAGAACAGTAGATGTTTCAAGAAACTATGGTAAATGGTGAAGGTTATAAAGTACAACCTATAGACTATCCAAATCAAGGGATACACGGTAACGTACTCCCTCAAGGCCCTAAAAGACGTTTCCCAATCAAGTTGAACTATGAGCAATGGCCAAAAGAAACCGCCAATCAAAATATATAAAGCTCGTGTATCCAACTATGTCCTCATTTCCCATATCCATGCATTTTGGACACGAGAATTAACAGGACTATGTGCTCTCTTATTTAAAGGCACTGGAATTCACAAAATAAACCATGAAATTTTCCTTTAAAAAATCATTGTGATTACATTCATTAAATAAGTAAGTCTTACCTGGTAAAAAGGTTGATGTCTTCCTCTGGAAAGTTTGTCGGTATTTGCAGTTTCAATCCAAGAACTTGACTCACAGCAATAAGGATCCATTCCACAAATTACACCACGATAGCCTGTTAATAAAACAAAAATTAAAATATTATGATGGAAAAGTTCACTCAAAAGACAGTATCATCACAAAACAGGATTGACACTC